>CM062630.1:26604949-26639949 GCA_025617555.3 Puccinia polysora
GGGATTTTGTGGATTTATTGTTACCACTTAAAAAATTAATCCCAAAAATTAAAAAAAAATCAATTTCTCATTGCATTTTTTGATCTTTTTATCTGCCTTTTCAATTGATTTTTTTTTTGGGTGATTCAAGCTCTAAATTAAAACAGTCATAAAAAAAATCAAAGAGCTTTTTAAAATCATTTGTGGATTTTTTTGGATGTATCCTTTGCCTCCAAAAACTGAATCTAACATTAAAACACTTCAAAATAACACATCCATTTCAAAGTTTTTTTTTCACATCTGGCATCAAATTTTCCCTGAATTTTCTTTTACAGAACTTCAGAAAAGCATCCAAAGATGAAGCAAAAAATTATTTTGACTGCTTGATTCTGTGGTGTAAAAAATGTGACAAGCAGTCAGGAGAATCTTTAGTTTCATGTTTGGATTCTTTTCTGAAGTTCTGTAAAAAGAAATTGAGGGAAAGTTTGGTGCCAGGTTTTTTTTTTAAAAAAAAAAATTGAAATCAATGGGTTATTTTGAATTGCTTTCTATTTTGGATTCAATCTTTTGAGGTCAAGAGTGCATCCAAAAAAGTCAGAAAAAAAACCTGCAAAGCTCTTTGATTGTTTAAATTCTCTGGAGCTTAAATTACCAAAACAAATCAATTTGAAAACCCAAAGAAAATGATCCAAAAATTCCAAGAGAATTTTGTTTTATTTGTTTCATCTTTTAAATAAATTTTTCAGGTGTTCCAATGCTCTTCTAAGGGCTTTAGACATCCAGCTACAGGGCTGCAGCATCAAATTCCCAAAATAATAAACTCTTGAAAACATGTGAAATAAAGCATTTGTCTGTGTGGGAGTAATGTTTCAGAGATGTAAAAATCTGACATTTAAAGTATTGTGTCTATGAGAAAACTAATGCCCTCTTTTGCAGATTTTCTAATTTTTTTTTTTGAGGTTTCAAAGTGATTTTGAATGTTTCATGACACAGGCTCTCCTTAGATGGTACTATTACACATACACCTGGTACTCATGCCAGTTATAGACAGTGACTAGCATGCCTCAATGTCTTTTTTCTAGCAACTTTCCACCCACATGTGCATCTGTAATCTGTGTAGCTGCAGGACTTCATGCAGGCCTGTGAAATCAGGGCTAGAGTTGTAGCTACCTTGTAGCTGCTCCTGTGGCTGCATGCAGAAATCTTGGCACAAACCTCTCAATGTCAAAAACTCCTAAACTATGCCCAAGAACTCATTTTTACTTACTTTCAGAAATATTGTACTGTGCATAAATAAAACATACTTGGATCAGGTATGGTCTTACCTTCATTGCAGGTACCTCTCACTTACAAAAATTCTAAGAAGGACTAGGAATTTGGATGTAGTCTAAGGCAGTGACTATACTTCATTTTTCATTTCAGACTCAAATTTGTAACAATATCTCAACCTTTCTTACTTTTTGGATGACTTTTCAGTAGGTCTTATGTATTCTTTAAATATTTTGATTTTTTTACACTTATCATTAAGAGTTAGCTGCACTGAAACCATGGTAAGCTGACAGTAGATGTCACAATGGCCATTGTATAGTTATAACATTATGATGTCTGGTACTTGCCAGCAATACTTTCATTGATTCATTCCCAGTCATCTATTCTCATTTATGATGTCACTGCTGTCAGTCTTTGCCAAACCATTTGTCACATTTGCTTGCTAAACCATCTTACCTCATTAAATATTCAATTTACCTCCGGCCCAACTTGTGGTTCTCTAGTCATCTATTAATACTCCACTGTTTCTGATCCTTCAAATGAAACCCAGCAAATGTCACCTATAACACCTAGTCACAACACATGCACCCAGTCCTTGTTTGAGGCCAAAAGTTTGAAAAAAAAGTGGATTGATCAATGAATCAATCCAACATCTGTATGGGCTTTTGTTGGAAAATGCAATGAAAGAGACGTGCAATTAACAGTTTCTTAATAACTACTGCAACAGAACAAGATGAGAACAGCATAAAATTTAGGAGAAGAAATTGGTGGATGATCATCAACCTTCTTTGGGAAGGGCTGGAGGAATTCGAAGAAAAAAAGAATAATGGAATATCAGTGACCAAATGGTAATTGAATCCAGCATTATACATAGAGCGGTACGATCAAGACTTGAAAGGGCATCTTGAAGAAGTGAAAATAATAGGGAATCAAATACGGACGTTTATTAGCGGGGAAGCACAATACTTCTTTGATGGAATTGTTGTCGGTCAACAACATCACCAATCGATCGATTCCTAAACCCCAGCCGCCGGTGGGAGGTAATCCATGTTCCAAAGCGTCGATCTGATTCCAAAAAACGCGCGCGCAATCAAAATAATGCCAGAAAAAGAAATCGATCGCCCCATTTCATGGGGCAGCTTGGCTCAACTAGGTACTTACAAAGGTCTCATCAATTCCCTGAGCTTCGTCATCTCCGGCTGCCTTTTGACGAGTTTGTTCTTCAAACCTTTCACGCTGATCAAAGGGGTCATTCAATTCGGTATCTGAAAGAAAATAAACAAGCAAACGACATCAACCCCAAAGGTGGTTCTAGTGGGCAAGAAAAAAAAATTCGCCCAGCAGAAGTTCTGAAATCGGATCGCAAAAAGAATTCGACGACCTCAGACAAAGGAAATGGAAAACGTACAAGCGTTACAAATTTCTTTGGTAGCGACAAAGGCTTCAAACCGCTCACAGAGCCCAGCCTTCGACCTATCTCGCTTAGCTAAAGGCGACATAAATTGAGGATGACCAACAATAAAGCTGGGTGAAATGCACTGATTCTCGATAAATTCTCCGACTAATTTGTCTAGCAACCTAGCGTTCGTTCTTGGCTCGGGACAATCGACGTTATGCTATGAAACGTCATGAGAAGAACCACCACAAAAATTGTTTCAGCCAATTCACATTGTCCTTCTCTCATTGTGATTGAAACCACAAGCCGATTGAAAGTAAGGCCAAAGACAAACTCACCTTGACACAGAGGTCATCCAAGAATTTCGTGATTTTATCCTTATTTTCGAACTCTTTTCCGCTGGGGAATTTGACTTTCAGTTGAGATTCTAGTTCCTCAATCATGTTGAACCTCTTCCAAGGTCTCGTAAAGTCTAGTTCATATACCTTATCACTACTCCGACCTTCTGGATGATACTTGATTTTGTAGGACCCGTTGTTCAATTTGTAAACTAATCCTGAGAGCATAGATTCTGTTAAATCCATCAAATCATACATGTCTGCATAAGCCATGTAAAATTCACAAATCGAAAACTCCGGGTTCTGGCGATGGCAAAGGAAGAAAGTGGGGGGAGGAATGGAAAAACAAAACTTTTGAGCACCAAAACAAAAACAAAAAAAAATCAACTTTGGAGATAGTGGAATGACATCATACATGTGTCAAATCAATCGATTCATTTCGGAAAACTCGGCCGATTTCATACACCCGATCCAGCCCGCCGACTACTAACTCCTTCAAGTATAGCTCAGGCGCAATCCGTAGAAACAGGTCTAGTCCTAACGAGTTATGGTGAGTAATAAAAGGTTTAGCAGTAGCACCACCCGCAATCATATTCATCATCGGAGTTTCAACCTGGGAGGAGGGAAGGTAACAGTAGAATAATAAGCAAGTAAATATTACGATGCGGAATAACATGCCGAATTCAAGCTTTAAAGATGATTGCTGCTGACCTCTAAGAAGCCGAGGTTATCCAAAAACCTTCGGACATGGTTGATGATTCGAGCTCGAGTAATAAAAACATCTCTGACTTCTTTATTCATGATCAGGTCTAGGTATCGTTTGCGATGCCGCTGTTCTTGGTCTTTGAATCCAAACTTGGTCTCTGTCGTTCCGGCTTCGGTGGTGATAGCAGTTTCGGCTCGAGGCATTTGGTGTAAATTGGGCGAAAGTAGGATCATTCTCTTGGGTGAAATCGAGAGTTCACCTTTCTTGGTTCGAGATGGAAATCCAGTTACACCAACGATATCACCTCGCCGAAATATATCCTGGCTAGCCTCAAAGTTATCAGGTTCGGTTGCATCGCTGCCAAGAAATATCAAAAGGAGACCATCAGCGACAACAATCAATCACAATATTTAATTCAACCTTGGAGCGCTCGAGCAACTTCGAGAAAAAAAAAAGGGGGGGGGTGGCGAATTCAGGTAAAATAGATCAAATGCTGGAAGCATACTTAGCAGAGGCCATAATTTGAATCTTTTCACCTTCGGCATGTAGATCGTAAAATCTTAACTTGGATCCAGCTTGTCTCATATTGTGAATCCTACCGGCAAGGCTGATTTGATCGAGGTGTTCTAATCGATCACCGGGATTGGGTACTTGATCAGTGTAAGTTTTGATGAAATGTGGTATGGAATCGGTGACGTGAAACTTGTGAGGGTATGGGTTGGGCAGGGATGGATCCGCGCTAGGTGTAGACGCAAAGGGTGGATTGGCTTCTCTCAAAGCTTGGATGGCTCGACATCGTAATTCATAATATTGCTACGGTTTTCAAACGTTGAAAATTCGATCCCATTTCAGTACGAAATAGTTGGGACCTAATCTGAATCAAAAAAGAAAGAAAGAAAGAAAGAAAGAAAAAAACTTTTGATGAAGAGCGATGGGGCCTTGCTCGGACGTACGTTTGGAGACAGCTCCTCCTCAGAACTTGCTGGGGCGATATGACCTTCCTTTTGGGCGGGCGGCTGAGGACTGGCTTTGGGCTAGTTGCGAACGATTTCCAAAGTAAAAAACATGGGCGAATCGGCACCAAGAAAACTATCAATCTCAACCGCTGTTTTGGAGTCAAACCAATGAGGCGAGCACCTTTTCTACCGCTTTCTTGGCATCTTTCTCTCTCTGCTTGGCCCTCCTCTTGAGTTCACTCTTGCTGACCATCTCACCGGATGGTTCATCGAGATATAGACCTTGTTCGTTAGGTTGTAATTTTTCCGTCATCCTGAAGGTAGTCAATGAGTGACTATCGAGTAACTCGAATCGGTTCCAGGGATGGATATGAGCTTGGAGGGGATTGGTCGAATATCCAATCGGTGTGAGTGGCCTGATTCCAGGAAGAAGATGAATTGGTTTCAACAGTCTTCTGGGAAACAAACACCGGCTGAGAAGCATACAATTCCAACGAGTCTGGGCGGGGAAGGATGGATGAGACGAGCCACAGTCGTGAGCGGAGACTGAAGGGGCCACCAGAGGAGAACAAGCAGGGATGACTTGATGCATAAATCCACCCTATGCATCTCAAACTAGCAACCACCTTCAAGCCTACTTGAACTCATGGTCCACAACCAGACAAGTGAGCAACATCAATCGCGACAGCAAGTTCGAAAAAAAAAACCTCCATAGATCTAGCCCAACGAGCCCGTTGCCCATGATGGGGTTTGAGCGAGCTTCGAAATAAGTTGAACATTGGTATGATGAGAGTACAAGTCTCTAGATTCACTGCTTTGATTGTTGCATGGGGTTGAGAGGCACTTGGCTGTTTTTTTTTTCTGACAGGGGTATTAGAACTCTTAGATCTGGTGACCCAACATTTGTATCTACATACAGGGCCAAGGTAATAGGGTGTATCAAAGCTGGCAAACCCACCATTAGAAACCTGCCATTTTTTGTGACCAAACCTGCCATTTATGGTGGATTTCTAAAATACACTTACCTCCTAACAGGTGTAGTTCAAAATGGCAGGTCTGATAGAAATGGTGTGTTCCAAACATCAAATCCACCATTCACACATCTTCATCCATCAACATGCAAAAAAACCACTCACCTCTCCTTGTCATCAAATCACAACACAAGCATCATCTATCAAAACCAATATCCTTAGGTTGTAGCAGAGTTAGCCCACTTGCCATTTTTTTAATGGTGGGTTTCATCAAAGTACCCCATTTTCTAACACACCATTAACAATCAAAAAAAACCTCACTCATTTCACATCAGACATGTCAGAGTTCCCTGAAAATAAATGGGTTTTGTCAGATAAAGTATTCAAATGGTTTTGAAACCTCAACCACACATTGGTCCATGTATTGTTCCATGTCATACACCCCTGGTTTCCCACCTCCTTCAACCTCCAACCTCATTGGAAAAATCTGATTCATCACTCTCATCACTTTATTGCTCTCATCACTTCCTCACTCTCATTACTTATGGCTCTCATCACTTCCTAACTCTCATTGCTTTATTGCTCTCATCACTTCATCCCTTCATCCCTCTTACTCTTTTCAAATGGCCCCTCAGTAAACTTTCCCCTGTAAGTCCACACAAAAATCCAATGCACCAAAGAAAACATCCCCCCAAAACTCTACAACAAACAATCCTCCCCCATTGGCTTACAAATGCTCAACTCAGTTCAAGAGAGCTGATCACATCATCCTGTTAAACTGGCTCCAAATTCCCTCCAACTATGATGCTTGCTTTGGATTGGACAATGAAACACAAGTTGGCCAACCTCCATCCTCTAAGGTTAATGGTTATCTCCTGATGGCCAATGAAAGAAAGAAAAAAACAAAAGGTAGGCTGAATGTTTTATACAAACAGATGAGGGAGAAATTCAAGAACTATTGAGCAAATTACAAAAAGGACAACTCAATGTCAATCTCCACTGGCTTTGTTATCACCAACTCCAATAAAGCCAAGGGAATCAACTTGGTGGTTGATAATTTGGACTCAGTTTGTCCTTTTTATATTAAAATGGATGAAATATTTGGAAAAACTACCAACATTGCCCCTTTAGCCAATGCTGAAAAGCCCTATTCTTGCCATGTATCTGTATGTTTGTAAAATCATCTCCTCCCATCTTGTTCCCTCCCATCCACATACTTTCATTAGGGTGAGTATTAAGAGGGATTCAATTCATTTTATAACATTTTGAGGTTTTCAAGCCCTGTTCTTTCCATGTCTCTGCATGTTTGTCAAATCATCTCCTCCCATCTTGTTCCCTCCGATCCACATACTTTCATTGGGGTGAGGATTAAGAGGGATTCAATTCATTGTACAAAATTCTGAGGGTTTCAAGCCCTATTCTTTCCTTTTCTCTGTATGTTTGTCAAATCATCTCCTCCCATCTTGTTCCCTCTTATCCACATACTTTGATTGGGGTGTGAATCAAGAGGATTCAATTCATTGTATCAAATTTTGAGGGTTGTGGGAGAAGATTTGGTGTTTCAAAAAAAGGATAGTGTCATAACCACAATCTGGCTCAGTCTCCTCAGTCATACCCAACCCTCAGCACAATCTACCTTCCACCCATGGATCCACATGCTGCACCTCCTGAGGTCTCCTCCTGCATACCCTGCACCCCCCAGTCAATCTCCCGGGCATTCCATCCACCTCTCTATGGCTTGGTGTATCCTCATCTTTCCTTCAACTCTATCTGGTATTAGAAGTACATACTATAAACCCATATTACATACTCCTGGATGGACAGCCTATACTCCACTTCAGCATATGACCTTCCTGGACAGGCCCATTACCCAATCAGTCAAACCACTGCCTCAAGCCCAATTGGTCAACATGTAATACCATGGGAAAGTTTAGCCCCAGCATCAGTCATCACTCCTCAAGGCCTCCTCTCAGTTCTCACATATACTGGCCTCTCTTCTCCTCCTGGACTAATTCCCCCCAAGGAATTAGTATACTACTTCTTATTGGTTAGTCCCTCATCCAATAGGTGTCATCTCAGCACAAGAAAGCCAACCAGCATACCTTACTCATCTCACCTATCCCTCTGGTGTTACTCTTACAGGATTCCCTTATCAAAATCTTTCAAAGCCTTACTCCTGGATTCTTCTTCTTATCACTGTCCTTGCTCTACATCTCATCTTCATATGCAATCAATCTCCTTATCTCTATCCTTATTTCTGTGAGCAGTAGTGCCTGTGCCTTCAGACCCTTGCATGCCAGGGGCAGTTGTGAAAGATGGGAGTTGAAATAACCATGAAAAAATTGAAATTCACTAAATTTCTTGTGGACCCCAGTTAGAAACTTTGATTTTCTGAAAACCCAGTAAATCAATTGTCCCATCCTTTTTGTATCATCAAATGTCTGGCCAACTGCTTGGGGAGTGGTTGGCTCATGTCTTGGCTGCATTGGATAAGGTTTGCAAGCCTTGAAAATATCAAAAGTCAATTCACTACTTCATATCTCTTGTGTGGGTTCAAACCTGTATTGAAATCCCCTCCTAGCTTTGGGACTACACTCAGAGCAATGACCTGATTCAGCTTCATTTGAATCAAAGGTCTTGTTAGGAGTAGTACAGCACAGGTTGATCAATTGATGTTCACTCATAGGCATTCCCATCCTACATCTTTCCATCAACCATTTGATGATGATAGATTTTCTGTGCAGATAAAGGTCCAATACACAGTCAGAGCTGCAAGGTTTTCAATTGGTTTTCTGGTAAGATGATTTCAGATTGCTGTCATCAAGACACACAATTGATGAGGTAGTAGTAATCAATCCAAGATGAGAAGATTGATTATTGACATATCTTTGGATATCAGTGATCTGTTGCCCATGTGTTACACTAGAAAGATGACTTCATTCACCAATTAAATGATACTGGTTTAAGCAAAATAAACAGGGAAAAGTACCAGTCATCAAGTGAAATATTGCACAAAGGACAAGGGTCTAATAAAACCAAGTGGCTTGAAGGAAATCAATGATTAAAATGTAACCGGTAGTAAACTATGCTGACCAAAACTTGGAGGCCAACCACCAATTTAGTCAGTGTAGGAAAGGAAAAATTTTGGAGCCAACATTCAAAATTTCTAATAGCATAGATGAGGATGGGGGAGTGTCAATTCTAGAAATGGTCCATGCAATAATAGAAATATCCAAAGTATCATCATCATCAATAGTGGCACTATTGGTTGAGTCAAAAACTTGACTGATTGAAGGATTGGATGGGGGGGAGGAGATCATTGTGGTGGCATTATATAGACTTGGGATTGGGAAATGTGTTGCAGTCTGTGCACTCAGCATTGGGTGCGCATCTGGCTCATCTGTGGCTTATGTAGGCTCAGCATCCAGTGCGCGGTTGGCTCAGCATTGGCTGAAACAGATCTTCAGTCCTCTCCTGGGAAACAGACCAATAAATGAAGCTTATCTGGGTGAGTTTGCAGATATCACTAGTTTGGGGAAAATAGGAGTGTTACAGTTGGGTGGGGCTATCTGGGGAGGAAGCCCAAAGAGGGCGCATTGGGTGGATGCAGAAAGGCACAGGGGACTCAAAGTAGGGTGTGGGCAAGGCCGTGCAATGAGAAGGACAAAACCGGATGGATGTAATGGCAGGAAGATGGCTTGGGTTGGAGAGGGTGGAGACTTTGTGTTCTCAGTTGTTTGTGTAGCAAGGCTAGGGTTGAGAGGAAGTTCCTTATACCTCACTCTCAACTCCAAGTTTTAGATAGATCATTGAGCATATGGGAAACCAGCTCATAGAATCTTGGAAGGAAGGAAGAAACTTTTTCTCTCTATTCTCATTCTCCTTCTCTCAGCTTGCAGGCCAAATGGCCCTCTCAGCTCCTTACTGACGCAAGGGACCAATAACTTTTGAATCCCGGGACAACTGAATGGGTATTCAACCCTTGTTTCCACAGGTGCAAGCTTGATTGGGTGGGAAATTGGTGGTAGAGGTAGAACTGAGTGAAAAAAGATTGCAGGAAATATTGAAGGGATGAGAGAGGGTGGTAAATGAACAACTGGAAATTGATTTACAAGACAAAAGCCAAGGTTCCCCTGGGAGAAGATGGATTGGATGAGGGTGTTTATTAACTCTTGGTTCCTATTGAGGCCAGATACATGGAGTGCAGTCAAGAGACTGGAAAAATGAATGGTTGTATTGGAGTGAGGATCACTGAGGATCTTGATCAAGGCCTGGAGATTGGTTAGAAAGGAAAGTAGATTTTGCTGATTGTTGGTGGTAGCTGGATTTGAGTCACCAAATTTTTCAAATTGGTGATTGTAGATTGTGGATCAGGTTTGAATCTGGAGATGATACTGTTTCAACCCCACTCATGTTCAAACTCTTGGATAGCAATTTTGAGACCCAATTTGGCAACTAAGGTCTTAATATTTTTTAATAACCAGGCGTTAATCTGTTCACCAGAGCATGAAAAATAGTACCTGATTGAACAATGGTTTGTGATTGATGGAATAATTGGTGAGAAAATGGATGGGTAACTGAATAGGAGAAGCTGGGAAGGAGGTTGAGTAGATGAAAATGAAAGACATAGTCTTGAAGTTAGTAAATTTGATCAATCAAGCTCTCATCCTGGAATTTTGGATGGCTTGGGTGTAGTTGGTGATCTGATAGGAACCATGGTGAATCTTTTCTGGGAACAAACCATGGGTTGATTTACTGATGAGTCAATGAGGAGCATTGGGGTAGGAGACAAATCCATTGAGCTGTTGAGGGTCCAGAAAAATGATAAACCTGGGATTGGATGGGGATGATTCAGTGATGTTTAAAAACTTCCAACGGCCTTCCTGGAGGAAGTCTGATGTGGCAAGTAGAGGGAGATGATTTTCTGATAAGGAGGTGTGGATGGGTGTTTTGCATGAAATGGATGGTGGATTGATTATGATGCATAAATGGTGTATTTCATGTTTCTGAGATCCACAATTTCCATGAAACACACCATTTTGAAATACACCTGTTAAGGGGTATGTGTATTTCAGAAACCTGCCATTAAAATGGGGGGTTTGGTAAAGAAATAAATGGCGGGTTTCTAATGGCAGGTTTGCTAAATCTTATATGCCCTATTGCGCCATCAAAGTATTCACCTGATCACTCAAATCAAACACATAACAATAGCTCATAAAACTCTTCACTCTGAGAATGTGAAAAAAAACACCAGTCAACTAGTTGAGAATTTGGTCAAGGTGATTGATTTTTCTTTACTTATAATCAAATTGGATTCTGATTCAGACTCTGATTTGGAATCTGACTGGTTATGCTTGAATGCTGTATTGGAAATAAAAACTTGGTCCCCAGAATAAAGATGTTGCACCATCCTATGTATCAAAGTCCAAAGCTCCATCCCCTCCCTGACTTAAGCTTCCAACAAATTTTTTACACTCCTTTTGCATCATTCATGAAAATTTTGAAGATGATTGAAAGCCATCATGTCTTCAGATTGAATCTGGGAATCCTCAATGCAATCATGCTATCCAACTTGCAGTGTCTCATTATCAATTGGGCTTGAATGGGAATGGGCCAGCTACTCATTGTTTATAAAACCTTGTCTCAATTAATTGTGGAAAAATCCACTCATAAACCCAAAGATTCATGAACAATATCTCAGGATTTTGATGCTCAGCCCTTTGATTGCCAAATAAGGAAAAACTGATCCTTGAGTCAAAAGCCCCTACTTTATAGCAACCAATATTTTGATTAGAGGAAAAGTGGATGTGTTCTTTTATCCATAAATAGGTTTTATGGACACTGACCAACCATTTTTTGTTTTTTAATTAAGATACTCTGTTGCTTCTCAACTTGTGTGAAATTAAAACAATAATTTAATTTACCTCCATGTTGGCACACCAGGCTCATGTCCTGATTTGTGTGTTTACAATTGGATGTGGATTGTACAAGAAACTCAGAGTTACTTTGAACAAGATCAATACATCCTGGAAAACTCAGCTTATTTCAGAGTTCAAAGTTCTCTTCCAGCAGACCAGAATTTGTTCCTTGGGATTAAGATGAAATATATTTCAACTAAAATCTAGAACAATCAAGATTCTAAATTGAAAATTCCCTAGAATTTGTGAAAGGGAAATGGATCATCTTAAGCCAAATTCAGAGCTTTTTCCAGAATTCCAAAGACATGAAAATATTTATTAACTGGATCATCTATGATTCCATTCTTAATTATTTATCAAAAAACATCACAGATGAATGGGATGAACCATTTCAAGCTGATATTCCTGAACTTCCTTCAGAAATTCCAGTCTAGTCTCATCCTTCATCTTCTATTATGCAGGTGGGAATCCTATCTCTTGCGCCAACTCAATTTTATTCATTATTTTTATTTTGATATTTGGTCAAAAAACCAAACCAATTCTAAAAATTTGAACCCTGATTCTTCAATTTATCACTTTTTCTATTTTTTTTTTGTTTAAACCTGTCAGCCTTGTAGATGCCAAGGCCCTTTCAAACCTTTATGTACTAGAAGTGATATGTACATGAATATATATTGATATACCAAAAGATGCAGTAATTAGAGTTTATCAGAGTTAAAACTTTCAGATAATTAAATATTTGATTTCAGGCCTATCCTTTTTTTCTTTCAAAGTTTTATTTTTTTTGCTGTTGAAACCATTGGTTCACTGAATTTTTTGATAAAAAAAACATTTTTGGAAGTTGATATTTTCCATGAAATGCACCATTTGAATTTTTCAAAATTTTAAATCCAATAAAACCTATCATCCATAATAATAGGGTGTATTGGAGTAAGAATTTTCAATAAATCAAATGGCTTATCTCAAGATTATTGGTTTTTTTTTTCAAAATTTTATTTTTGTCAGTTAAAACCGTTTGTTATTTTTTATTGTTTTATGAAAAATAGTTTTTGAAGGCCCGGGCTGCAAACAATCTAATACAATTACTAATATCACAACAATGATACCAAAAGCCTTTATTTTAGCAAAGAAATTATCAAAATGATGCAAAAATGCATCAAGGGGATCATTAAAGTGATTTTCTGTGCAAAAATGAATCCTTTGGGCATGAGTTCCCACCATAGCAAGGCGCAAAGCCTTTTAAGGTTTAAAGGAGTGCCTAGGGTGGGAGAAAACACCATTCAATTGCATGTTAGGCACCCAAAGGCCTGTAAATGTAAATTGAGGCCCAGGGGCTAAATTAAGGCCTCCAGACTCCTTATTGGAACTGTATGGGATTGAATATTTTGGGAAATTTGAATAGAAAAAAATGGTGTTAATTTAACGTGTGAAAATGCTTTAAATATCATTTTTTTTTGCAAGGAATCTTATCTGACCTCATATTTTGAAAAAACTTCATCCAATCAATGAAAAATCATAAAAATTATAAAAGATAAATTTCCTTGCAAAAGGTGGGATGTATCCTGTGGAATTTGGATACCTTTGTACCAAAAATAAAAACATTATACATATAAACATTCAATGATGTTAATTCAAATATTCTGAAATATCAAAACCCAAATATAATCCATTGCATCAATAATGATACAAAATATACAAAAATACTTTTTTGAAGACAATCCAATGTTTTGATTTAATTTGAATACCTTTTTGCCAAGAAAAATATTAATGTGAAATTACTAAATACATCTATTTCACATGGAGAATTCGGATTTGTTTAGATATTTCAAAAAAATATTATAAAGTGAAAAAATAATTACATCAAATGTAGAAAATTGACTATTGAAAAAAAAATAAACTTTTGATATTTCTTTTATAATTCATGAAAATGATGGAGTTTTGTTAGTAATTTTTAATGATGTGTGAATTCCTCTCATTTAAAATTGTGAAGTGGAGTTTTTTTTTATATATTTTGCTGTTTGGAAAAAGATATCTAAATTCAATCAAAAAAAAAATTTATATTCAAGATGTCAATTGTTATATTGCTATCCCCTTCTTTCTGTTTCCTTCCTCTTTGTCTTCATTATCACTGTGTAAAAGTGCGCGAAATTCACCAGCAAGTCTGCTGTAACACTCTCAACATCCCCCAATCTCATCTGTGAACCTAACATGACTCGTTGGTGTCATTCTTCTCCACTCAACCCAAGCTCATCCTCTCAAACTCTCATACCCGTCTCATTTGTCACATTCCTTCAGATCCTCACATCACCCCAACTCTTGATCCTGATTGACTACAATCTCCTGAAGACTCAATCACTGCATAACCCAAACTACTGCAGGCTTCCTGATCATCTTCAAAAGCACATCCTGTCTTTCCTTTGACCTCAAATTTCTCCTTCAGGTCAGTTTGCGCTCTGGTTGGATTATTCACAGGCACAATAAAAAATCACAACTCAGAGCTCCTTTTTGTCCATTGGATTCTTCCCAGTTTACCTTTGGGCCATAATTCTGTTTGCAGTATCCTCTCCAATGTTGGTATTCCTATTCTATTGGATAAGACCTCATACTCTTATCTTCTGTATTACCTCATCCTTATCTTGCCTTTTTTCAATTCATCCTGGTCTATGTCCACTAGATTCTTTTAACATTTTACACTTTTGAAATCCAAAGCACTCCAACAGCCCAACCTCAATGGAACACTCATCTGAATCACCCAGACCAGGTGTAGAAAGCAACTTCAGAATTTAGCTCTCAAGTCCCTGATGTAATCTACTCTGCTCCTCACTGATACCAACAACTCAGTCTGTAAAAAGAAGATGGAGAGACTCTTCAAAATGGGGAGGATCCTCCATCTAATAAACTCCAGTAATCCTCTCAAGGAAATACCCAACAAAGACAAAATGACCAGTTATCTCATGTCAAAGCTCAATCCAGCTACACACACAAACAGCATAATGCAAGAGAACAAAGACTCTTCAAAAATTATCTGGCTGGCTGATAAGGATCATTTTGCATCCAGTCTGGAAGCAAACAGGGCCAGGATGTTCTTCAAATTTGTGCACCTAGTATTTGATCAAAAAAAAATAGAAGGTGCAACACTACAAATGCTGCTAAGCTGCAGTCAGTTCTTTGGAGGGGAAAGGTGCTGTTTTAGTCTGGCCTCCTGAGTGTTACAAAAATATTTAAATGTAACCAAGATCAAGGTCCAGAAACTTATGAATGAGGAATAAATGGAAGGGATGAGTTTGATAGTATTTGGTAGCGATGGAACAAAACTATCTGAGGAAAGATGGCGTGGGAAAAGACTTGAACAAAAACTTTAAATGATGTTCAGAGTTCCATAGAAAAAGGCAGTTGTAAGTAACAACACCCACACACTAATAGCTCTGGTTGTCAGAAGAAGATTAGGAAAGATAAACTCAATCCCAACCAACCTCCAGTTTCTCAATGAAACTGCCCAACTCTCTGCAATCAAGCGCTTGAAGGGTACCAGATAACTGTGGGTGGCTGTACAAAACAAGCTAATTTGTTTTATGAAGCTCTAAAAGCAAAGCAATGACATTTTCAAGCAAGAATAACCCAACACTTCTCAAGGGGGCTCAAGAGTAGCATGGAGAAATTCAACTTCAAAGAAATAAAGGGAGGTTTAACACTTCTGGTTTCAAGATTAAAGAAACCTCTCAGTCAAACTTGACTGGTTCTGGAATGATAATCAAAGAACAATCAAGACCAGTAGGATCAAAAAAAGGTTCAAAGAGTGGTATAACACACTCAAGAATTCAAACAAATGAAATCTTCTGCAACCAACTTGGTGATAATGGATAAGGACACAGAGGGACAGATCAAAGATTTGAGTATGGAGGCTCAAAGATCAAGGGGTAATTATTGATATATCCAGGATAAGGATGCTCAGATAAAGGGGAAGGGCCCCATGGATTTATTAATTCACTTAGATGATGATGATAAAATTATTTATTCATGGAAGGATGATAGATTGGGAAAAAGGAAGGGAAGAGCCCCACCTCTTATGGGCAAAAGGCCCTGCAAACTAATTACAAGTGATAAATACAAATGAGTGCAGAAAAAAAAATATATATATACATATATTTTAGATGATGATGATAAAATTATTGATTCATGGAAAAATGATAGATAGGGCAAAAGCCAGGGAAGAGCCCCTCCTTTTATGGGCAAGAGGCCCTGCAAACTATTTAAAAGAGATAACTACAAATGAGTGCGGAATATATATATATATATATTTCAAAAAATGAAGGATCAGGGAAACACACAATGAAAAACAACAATGATGGAAACAGGAAGGTGGTGAAATTTGAAAAAAAGAAATAAAGCCTGCGTCAAGGATGACAGGGGCAGCAGATGGACAGCAACGGCTTCATGGAGGCAAGGTTGCAGCAGTGGTTACGGGTGATGAGTGCTGGTTTTTAGGTGATTAGTGCCAGGTGATTGATGCTGAGGGCTAAGAGATTGGTCAGATGATTGCAAACTTAGTGGGAGATTGATGGAGATCATGACCAATGGCCTCAAGCAACAGCTTGATGGTCTTTGGTTGAGAAAACTGAGGGCCATGAGGATGGGGATGAGGATGCAAGGTTTGATAGATGTCAGCAAGCTGAAAGATGAAGAGGGGAATCAAGTGTTGATTTCAAGGATGGGATTGGCGGGTGTTGGAACCAACAACTGGATGAAAGAGGGCATGAAGAATTCCAATGGTGTCATTGGCAGATGGGATAATTGGCTTTGGCAAGCTGTAATTGTGTTGGCAACAGTTGGATGGGCAGATGGCTAATGACAGCAATGATGGTGGGAAAAGCAATAGAAAGGAAAATGTGGTTGGCGGGGGTCTTTGTTGTTGTTTCTGCTGCCAATTATGACAATGAGCCAATGCCAATGATGAAGATGAAATTGGTCTGAGATCAATGAGGATGAGGATGATGAAATTGGTTGGAGATCAAAGAGGATGAAGATGATGATGAGTGGGATGACTGTCTGGGCACGCAATTTAGCCCAAAACTGTGGGCGCAAGCGCAACACTGTGGGATTGAATGGAGAGCTGGGGTTTTGAAAAACCTGGAGAGGCCTGTCTAGACTGCTAGGAAAAGGAGAAGTTGGGAGAAGGAAGGAGGAAAAATAACCATAGTAGCACAGGGATATATATATATAGATTTTTTTTGATAGTCCAATGAGAGATTATATGTAAAAAAATAAAAAAAAAATTTCCCTTTTTCCTGAGGTGTCCCAAATTGGTCACCACATCTCCCCCCAACTTACATACTTTCCCTAGTCTGAATCTCAAATTTGAAGAGATTAGAAAAGGAGGTATACAAAGAAATTGAGACAGAAGAATATCCATTTCTTGATCTTGAGAGTGATTGAAGAGTTTAAAAAAATCTTGTTCCATCCAAAAGAGCCCTAGAAGAGGCAGATATACTAAAAAGATGGTGTCCAAGGTTCTCACATATGTGGCATAAAATAGATTTTTACAACAAAAAGGAAGAAAATGACCCTGGTGGTTCACAAATTGGGATGACTTACTTCTGAGATAAGTTGCCTCCAAAACAATGTAAATTATTGAATTTATAATCAGAGAAACTTCTTGCCAACTGATTAACATTCAGCTCTTCCAAAACATAAGATTTAACTCTAACTTGACAAACCACCAAATAAGGACCATTCCAGCAATTTGCAAAAATCTTTCCCCACTGGGTTTCCAAATATCAATTGTAAGATGAAACTAGATCACCAGGATTGAAGGAATCCCTGATTTGATTTAAGTGCTTATCTTCCAAATATTGAATCAATTTTTCTCTTGATTGCATCATCTTCTGATAAGCTTCATCACAAACATCTTCAATTTGCTCCAGTTGCTTGGATCTAGCAACTAATAGATAATTGGTTGAGGACACCTCTTCCCATGAAATGCCAAAGAAGGATTCCATCTCCAGATCCAAAGGATGAAATGCGCTTTGAAAAAATATGATTTAATAAGGTGAGTAGCCGGTGGTCTTTTTGGTTGAGATTTGATCAGAGAAGATAACAAGAGGAAGGAATTTGCAACAATTATTGCCACTTTCACCAGCTAGTTTAACAAGTGCAACCTTCAAAGGTGTATGGCCTTGTTCCACCATGCCTTGGACTTCAGGATAATAAGAAGTAGTAAATCTATGTTTTCCAGTAAGAGATTGGATTAATCCAAAAAGCTTTCCACCAAATTCAGAGCAACCATCAGTAGAGTAGGATTGAGCCAAGCCGTAACCCATTGTCGAAATCTCATAGAGGAAAGCTGCTACTGATTCTGAGCTAAGATTCTTATGAAATTTTGCTTCAAACCATCCAGAAAAATCATCTCTAGCCACAAGGAGGTACTTAGCACCACCTGCCTTATTATGAACCACATCCATAGCAATCCTCCCAAAGACAGTGGACTCCCCAGTAGCATAAAAAATTTCAGCTGGATGCCTAAGATCATGTTTTGGGCAAAATTTACAACTCTTGAATCATTAAGAGACAGATTTCTTCACAGATGGCCACCAGAAGTTTTTGGATGATTTTCAATAAGTTTTGCTTTCACCACAATAACCAAGACCTTCATGGAGACTTTTGAGGATAAAATATTGTTTAGAAGGGATAGTAACAACAATAATAGCACAAGTATTCCCTCTTTCCATAAGTCTAGAGCCTTGTACAAAGAAATTAGAGTACTTTCTTTTAAGGTATCAAAATTTTATAGCAGAGAGACCAGGAGGTTTTTAAAGAGTTAAAAGTTACTTCTCTAGTTTAAGCCAGAAAACTTGTTGAAAGCCAGAATGATCTTGAGAGGGGAAGGAGAAGACAGGTTGGATTCAAGTTTCTTCATCAAAATCCACTCCAACATCAGATTCATTTTCTCCAAGAGGACTTTGGGATAAACCCTCAGGCATGATGAAAGATTTTCCAGGCCTGTGAAAAATATCAGAGGAGAAAAGCTTGATAAAGGCCCCCATTGAGTCATAGGGGAATTAAGGAGGCTGGAAGCATTGATCATTTCAATGATGGATCAAGCATTGAATTTTAATTTTTAATGTTTACCTCAGAGGACTTTTTGGAGTTTCTTCATGATTCAAGCCACCCCACAGAGTTCCAGTTTTGGTTGAAATTATCTAGATTCTACATCTGAAAACAACAAAAAGATTCATAGAGAGCAGGAATGTTCCAACCATTTTCATATTCCTGAGTAAGGACAGCCCCAAAAGATTGATAACTAGAATCAACAGCCAGCTTGATCCTTTCAGCTCCAGGTCCATAAGAGATTTTTTTTGAAAATATGTCTTTACCAACAATTATTTTGAGTAACTGAAACAAATGCTCAAACTCTTGAGTCCAAATACATTCAGTATCTTTCCTGGTTTGACAAAGAAAGGGTGCAAACATTTTTGATAAAGATGGGATAAAGATTTGAACATAAGTTAAAACACCTAGAAAGCCTCTAACTTAAGTAGGATTGATTGGAGTAGGCCAAGAGATTATCTTGTTGACTTTGGCTGGTTCCATACTTCTTACTTCCTTGCAGACCACATGACAAACAATTTCCAGAGCAGGGAAAACAGCAGCCAATTTTCATCCAGAGAAATGAGGCCAGAATCCTTTATTTGAAACAGAATCCTTTCCAAAGCAGTAGCATACTACCTTGATTAAACAGAAAATTCATGAATTCCAAGGTAACAGCTCATTATCATAGTAAAAAACTGGACCTTTAATTGAGCCATCATTGATAAAGATACCAGCATGATCAGGGATTTCATCCTGGAGGAACCACATCATCTGAGCCTTATAGACTGCAAACAAATTGGTGGCACCTTGAGGCAATTGAGTAAAGTGGAATTGAACAAGAGGAGTATCAAAAGTAGTGAGAGGGCAAGAGATAGGATGTAGGGATTTTTTTTCATAACCACCCATAATGTCCCCTAGACCATAGAAAGCTCTCCCAGAGAAAGATTCAACAAATTCTTCAGTGGCAGGAGGGATACCAGAGTCTTTGATAGTAACTTTGGTAAGAGCTTGAAGATCATGAACTATTCTAAGTTTACCATTAATCTTGATGACACAGAAGACAGGGCTGGAATAACTGGAATTTGACTGTTAATATAGACCAGTAAAAACTTGTTTGCAAACCAAATTGATAAATTTGTTGAATTTAGAAGCAGAGATTGGGATCTTTTTCTTTTTCCAAGGATAATGTTCAACTACAGGTATGATGTAGGGAAGACCATAGGATTCTTTCAAGATACCTCTCTCCTATTCACAGAAAGGAATAGATTTTTCCCTTAGAGATAGAAATTTTTTGATCAAATTTAACTCATCAGGAAGAAGCCATCCATCTGGAACTAAGTTAACCACTTTCAGACATTCTTCAGTGACCCAACCATTGGGCACAAAGGGACCAATTGAGATAAACCAAAGTAAGGATCAAAAGATAAGGGAGGATGCATGAGAGGAGGATTGAGGTTGAGAGGAATAGGCTGGTTGACTGGTTGGAACTTTTTTGCAACTGGCTTATACTTGGTATCAAAAGAGAGAAGTTCTTTTTTCCTCCAAGAGCTGACCAGTGAGACTTGACTAAGAAAACTGAGACCAAGTTCCAACATTTTCCATATCCAATGTTCTGCAATATCCTCAAAGTTTGCCTTTTCCATAATGGGAGAAAAGTGGATAGCACTTTTCTTGCATGTGTGGTGCTAGGTAGGATTTTGAAAACAATGGTAGAAGATTTCCCTAGCAGTGGAAAATTGGAAGGACTTTCTTCTACCACAAATTGCCTCCACTGAAGCCCATATTCCTCCATACCAAAGCCACCAAGAATAGAATTGAGATTGGGATCTAGTTTATACTCATTATGGAGATTCAAACTGGAACTGAGAGAAGAATGATCAGCCCTAAGAGTAAAAGGAAAAGAAGACATAAAAGATCCAGAGAGAGAAGAAATATTTTTGGGATGTTCTATTTTGACATGTTTTTGATTTTTGATATTTTCCAGTTTAGATGAAAATGATGAGAAAAATGAAAAATAATCCTCTGGGATGAAAGTTGATCCTTGAGTTGAAGTCCAAGGTTGATAAGAACTACAACTATCAGTAGGATCAACTATTCCCATAAAAAATGAGAGGAATTAGAATTGTCCTTCTGCTTCCCCTTTAAAGACAATTTAGGAGTATGACCAGGGAAATCTCTTTCCCAACAACCAGAATCCAAAGAAAAGAGAGGAAATTCAATTTTCCTACCATCAGCATCAGAGAGGAGAATTCTCTCCCCAAAATGATCAGAAAACATCAGGGTAACACCAAAATCCATTAAGAAGGGTCAACCCAAGATCATAGGACCTTCCAAACAAGTGATCCAAAAGTGAAAAGTTCCAAAATATTTCAGCCAATTATAAGTGGGAAATATTCAGAAATACCAAAAAATTCACAAGATTGATTCCCTATCCCATAAACAGCAGAATTGAAGCTGACCCTAGGACTGAGTTTGAGTTTGCAGGCCATAGAATCCAAAATTATGTTGAGCTGACAACCGGAATCCACAAGGGGAGAAACATTTTTTGCTGAATAAACAAGAAAAAAGGAAGAAAACCAAGATGACAGGAGTTAATTTGGGAATCTGAGGAGGGACTTGTTCCAGCAGAGTCCTCCATCAAAGTGCCAGAGGAGAACTTTAATCCATCAGGACCAATCTCCACATGTCAACAAGAAACCCATTTCTTCATTCCTTCAGAAACAGATGAAGAAATAAATAGTAGTTCAACCACAGATAGATCATGAATTTTGATATCAGAGTCTTTAATACCCCTTTGACAGCATTGGGGTGTTAATTTGAAATTCCCCTCTCAAACTGAACTTTGGGCTTGGTGGAGGGAGGAAGTTTAGGTGAAGCAGGAACAGGATCAGAAGTTTGAGGTGATTTAGATGAAAGAGGAGGACCAGAGTGACCTTGGAACCTTTCCATGAGTGGCTCCTTTTCCACCTCCATTTCTTCTACATCAGAGGAAGGAGGCTCAGGTGAGGATTGATGTTGTGTTGTCTTTATATAGCCTTGGATTGGGAACTGTGCCACAGTTGGCGCACAGTCTCAACCATTGCCGCTGCGGGCTCAGCAGCAGCCGCAGTGGGCTCAGCAGTAGGGGCCGCAGGGCTCATCATACTGGGTGCAGGTTGGGCTTAACTGGGTGTGGCAGGTTGCAGCCTGCTTGGACATTGGGGACCAAAAAAATGGAGCCAGCCCAACCACATTTGCAGGCAGCTAGTTTGGGAAGGTAGAGCAGGGCAAGAAATCACATGGCGCTCCAGGTGGATACAGACAACGCGGGGGGCTCCAAGTTGGGCACAGCCAAGGGCCGCTTCATGAGAAGGACAAACCTGGTGTGTCTAACAGTAGGCATGCTTGAGGGTGGTTGCGGTATGGGAAAGGGTTAGGGCAGGCTGGCCCGCAGGGCAGGAAATTACGCGGCGCACTGGGTGGATATGGACAATGTGGGGGGCTTTGAGTAGGGCGCAGCAGAGGGCCCCATCATGAGAAGGACAAACCAGGTGTGTGTAACAGTAGGCAGGCTTTAGGGTGGTTGCAGTATGGGAAAGGGTTAGGGTTAGGCTAGGTTTCTGGTTTTTAGGGTTTCTTTTCTATTTGCTGTTGGGATGTCATTGCGCTTGTACTTAGGTTAGTTTTGAGAGTGTGGGTGTAAAGTCCGCGCTATCAACCCCAGAATAGATCTGATGATCATATATATATTAAATCTTGCAGAAAACGGAAGGAATTTGATCTCTTTACTCTCTCTCTCTCTCCTCTAAAAACAGGTGCATCCTCATCCTTACAGATGCTAGGACCATTGATTTCGGAACTTAGGGACAACTAGGGGAGTGCACCTCTCTGTGTTTCCACATCTGGGGGTCTGGCCGGGAACATCTTTTGTCCTAGTCTCTTGAAGGTAGTGGGTGCAATGTTTCCATCAAGTACTCTGGGATTCAACAGCAAGGCTCTATGGCAGCTATGGCTTAGGCTGCAGGAATTTCCTCATATTCAGTTTGAAACTGCAGATGTGGGGCGGTTTCTCCCTAGGTTTGAAGATATTGTGGATTCCAAAGGTGTGACGGGCGCAGATAAGGTTTGCACTATTGTTCTCTTCATCACTGATGAAGCATTCCTTTGGGAAGTGGAGGACATGGATGGATACAGGTCCCAGGATTGGGGAAGGTTGACAGGAAAAATCTTGGCAAGGTGGGGGAGGCGCAAGCCCTGGTTTTGGGCAGGTGATTTCAAGGGGGCCGCGGAAGGAGCCAGTGCGCGCAGAGGGGTACAGACGCAAAGTGACCTGGAGGAGTATATGTCTGAATTTGACCAGATCTACAGGTACTTTGAGAAGAACCAGGTGGTGGCGGGGAAGACGGAAGCAATGAAGTGGGCTTTTGTGGGCGGACTTGCACCTCAGCTCCTGTCACAAGTGCAGCGGTAATTGTACAATCATGGCCTGGTTAAGCAATTGGTGGATGGGAGCATCACGCTCCTTCTGGATTTGTGGGTTATGTGCCACACGGTAGAAAACAAGATTGACCTGAAGGAACTAATTAGGACACAGCAAGATTCTGTTGGGTGGAACCAAAGAGGGAAAATCCTTGGCATCCAGTGGTTCTGATTCTGGCCCCAGCGCAAGCCGCCACTCCATTGCCTTTGGCGCCCTTCCTAATCCCGCAAAAAATGGTCAGCAGGCTTACCCAGTTAATGAAGGTTCTGAAGATATACATGAATCAAATGTTGCACCAAGCGCGCGGCCTGCCTCTTCATGCATCCAAGGGATTTCCACCTCCCAGTGCACCCGCGCCTTGAGTGTGCAGTCATTGTGGCAGTAATGGTCATTGGCAGTTCAAATGCAAGAGTCTGGTAAATGTTCTGGAATCAGGGACAGAATACACGTCCCCTACGGGTAACAGGATTTTGCAGAACTCAGGGCAGCTATTTGGCACGCAGCATGTGCAATTGCAGTCCCAGGAAGCAGGTAAAACGGCTCAAGAATTTCTTGGTATTGTGACTGGGCCTGGTTTGTGTAAACCTCCATGGGTAGAGGCCAATGTTAGGATGATAGCGGCGGAGGAGGAGGTTGTGGGGGCAGATAGGATGGAAGTGGATGAAGAAGTGTGACCATTGTCTCCAACCATGGAAGCAGTCACACGTAGTACAAGAGTGGAGGTACAGCCTGCAAACTCTGGAGGGGAGGAGAAGGCTGTGGGAGTTACAGAAGGTGGGAAGCATGGCCCAGATGGGGTGGTGGAGGTACAGTCTGCAGACTCCGGAGGGAAGAAGGAGGCCACGGAAATTGCAAGGAGCGGGAAGTGTTGGGTGAACTGAGCGGAGTTCAAGGAGATCAGGGATGCAAGGGTTTGGAACACAATTTCCTTCCTCATGAAAGAGGACAATAGGACCGCCTTGGAGGTGTTGCCTGGGTTTGGGTTTTGCGCGCTGGTGGGTTTGGATTCCAAAGGACGTAGGAGAGCCTTGGTGGAGGGAAACATACCAAGGTGGGTTGGGACAACAACTCCCACTCAGTACCCATGTAGCATTGGTCAAAGCCAATGCGTGGACCTGTCAATGGGTTCAAAGATTGTGGCCAGCTGGGGAGGGGGGGGCGCTAGTGTTGGATGGTAAAGTTTGATTTGGTGAGGGGTTCTTCTAGCTGGTTCACAGCTGGGATAACTAGATGCCCCAGAATTTTTGTTTCCTTACTTCTTTGATTTGATTGGTTTCTTGGATTTGTTCTGGCTCTGATTATGATTGTTTGCAGGGATGTGGGTGCAGCGCAATGCTGGGTAAGTATACACAAAGACAAGCCCCCCCGCAAACAAAAGGTGGAGAAGAAGGCAGGACAAGGAGCGCTGCAACAAAAAAAATTATTCTTCTCTTTCTTTCTCTCTTCTGTGTCAGTTTCCCTTTATTAATATAACTTCTTCTTTACGGACAGGTGTAATGGGTACAGGAGGGTATTGTCAAGTTAAAGGTGGGAAGACCTCTGGGGACAGAACTCAAGTTGGGGGGGATGTGGTGTGGTTATATAGCCATGGATTGGGAACTGTGCCGTGGTTGGCGCGCTCAGCATTCAGGATGTGTGCAGTCTCAGCGGTAGCCTCTGAGGGCTCAGAAGTAGGCGCCGCGGGGCTTTGCATACTGGGCGCGGGTTATGCTTAACTGGGTGTGGCAGGTTGCAGCCCGCTCAGAAATCAGAGACAAAATAATGGAGTTGGACCAACCAGGTTTGCGGGCAACTAGTTTGGGAAGGTAGAGCAGGGAAATTTGGGCTATACAAGCAGGGAAGGCGCGTGCAAGCGCAGGCTGGCCTGTGGGTCAGGAAATCATGTGGAGCACAAGGTGGATACGGACAATGCGGGGGCTCCAACTAGGGTGCAGCGGAGGTCTGCATCATGAGAAGGGCAAACCAGGTGTGTCTAACGGTAGGCCGGCTTGAGGTTGGTTGCGGTATGGGAAAGGGTTGAGGCGGGCCGGCCAGTGGGGCAGGAAATCATGCGGCGCTCTTGGTGGATACAGAAAACGCGGGGGGATCCAAATAGGGTGTGGCAGAGGGGTGCATCATGAGAAGGAAAAACCAGGTGTATGTAATGGTAGGTAGGATTTAGGGTGGTTGCAGCATGGGAAAGGGTTAGGCTTAGGCTAGGGCTCTGTTTTTCAGGGTTTCTTCTCTATTTGTTGTTGGGCTATCATTGAGCTTGTACTTAGGGTAGGGTTGAGAGTGTGGGAATCAAGTATGCCCTCTCAAACCCAGCATAGATCTGATCATCATATATATATATCACATCTTGCGGTAAATGGAAGGAATTTCATCTATTTAATCTCTCTCTCTCTCTCTGAAAAAGGGTGCATCCTCATCCTTACAGAAGCTAGGACCATCAATTCAAGAACTTAGGTAAAACTAGGGGAGTGAACCTCTTGGTGTTTCCACAACGCTTGACTGGTTTTTGCAGGATTGAAGCTGGCAATGAAGGAGCCTTATGATTTTTGGGTTCCTCATGTTGGTTCCTAGCTGGATTGGATTGATAAGCCCCAGAAAGAGAGGAGGAGGATATTGCTGGAGGATACCAAGGTTGAAGGGTACCACAAGGAGATTGGAAATTGAAAGAAGCCAAAGAAGCCTTATTAGGAGGTGGTGGCTGATAAGAAGCCACCACATGACAAATAGGGCAAGATGAATCAAAAGGGATCAAGGCACCATTGGAAGAAAGAAATTTTTCCCCTTCTACTCCACCAAATTTTACTCTTTATACTTCTGGAGTTCAAGACACCAACCAGTTCCGTGAACTTCCCTATTACAGTAGTACAAGACCAGAGTGGATTTAGGAAAAGAGCTAGAGGGTTTAGGAGTTTCAAAAGAAGAAATATTGTGATCTATTTTATTTTTGAAAGCTCAGAGTATCTTGGTGATTTTTTCTATAGTAGGAGATTCCTGGTTGGACTGAGGATTCAATTTAGGCCTGCAATCTGCCTCCATCTTAATCATAATTTTGTTTGACTCTTTGAAAGAAGGAGCATGGACTGGTTCAGTGGTTCTAGGCTTTTTGAATGTTAAAGCATTTTGAACTTTCATAACTTCATCCACAGTACCCCTGAGGAAAAGGAAGAATGGGAGCTTGAATAATTTACCCCTGGTGGTGATCATTGATCCAGATTTGATCAATTCTTCCCTAATCCTTTCTTGCACTGGTAGAAAAAAAGATTGGAAAAATTTCACTCAAATTTTGTCCATGGTATCAAGGTGATTGTTTTGGCTAAGATAATTTTGGATTGGATCCCAAGATTTTTTAAAAGACTGATAGCCAGAGGCTGAAGAGAAATCACCATTTGAGATCCATTGAGAGACAAGAGCATTCAAGTCCTGTCAAGTAAACCAAGCTTCATATATTTTACTCCAATATTCCAAAGTTTCTTCCCTTAGAAGTGTCCAGTTATGGGACTTGAATACATCAAATGACTCAATTAATTCCACAAATTCATCAGAGGAGATAAAGAATTGTAACTGATAGGCCATATTGTATTCACTTTACCCATCCACTTTGGTGGCCATTTGGTAAGAATCCAAGAACTGTTCAAAGTTTACCCCATTGAACCATAAGTTCTTGTTCTGAGGTTTGATTTTGACCATCTTAGGTTGAACAGAGGTGGTGGTATTACCAGAAGATCCCATTTCAAATAACCGAGTTCCTAGAGGATCCAAAGAGCTGAATTTCAAAGTGGCTCATGAGTGTGGCAAGAGTAGGTTTTCAAAAAAAACAACAAGAATCTTTCCCCAGAGGTGCAAAATTTGGAGGACTTACTTCTGATGCAATTTGACTCCAAAGATCAGATCTGAGATAAGAGAGAGTAGAGAAGAGAAAAAAAGACTGGATTTTGAAGTTAAGTCCAAGAGTTTTTTGACTGTAAATCCCAAGTTTGCTGGTTCAATTCAAGCCCAGATGACCAAATGAATAACTCCAAAAGGTTCTGAGCCGCATTCAGTTCTGTGGAGGGGAAAGTTGCTGTTTTAGGCTGCCCTCCTGAGCATTACAAAAATTTTTAAATGTAACTGAAATCAAGTTCCAGAAAGTTATGAATGAGGAATCAATGGAAGGGATGAGTTTGATAGCATACAGTAGCAATGTAACAACACTATCTGAGGCAAGATGGTGCAGGAAAAGAATTAAAAAACAAGTTAAAGTTTGTTCAGAGTTCAATAGAACAAGGCAGTTGTAAGTAACAATGCCCATACACTAATAGCTCTGGTCATCAGCAGAAGATTAGGAAATATCATTTCAATCCCAACCAAGCTCCAGGTTCTCAATGAAACTGACCAACTCTCCGCAATCAAGCACTTGAAGCGTACAAGATAACTGTGGTTGGCTGTAGAAAACAAGCTAATTTGTTTTATGAAGCTCTAGAAGCAAAGCAATCACAGATTCAAAGAAGAGTAACCCAACACTTCTCCAGGGGGCTCAAGAGTAGCGTGGAGAAATTCAACTTCAAGGAAATAAAGGGAGGTTCAACACTGTTGCTTTCAAGCTTAAAGAAACCTCTCAGTCAAAATTGCCTGGTTCTGGAATGAAAGTCAAAGAACAATTGAGACCAGTATGGTTGAAAAAGGGATCAGAGAGTGGTATAACACACTCAAGAATTCAATCAAATTGAATCTTCTGCAACCAGCAAGGCTATTGGTTGGTGATAATGGATGAGACCACAGAGAGAAGGATCAAAGATTTGAGTATGGAGGCTCAAAGATCAAGGTTTAATCATCAATATACCCAGGATAAGGATGCTCAGGTAAAGGGGAAGGGCCCCATGGATTTATTGATTCACTTAGATGATGATGATACAATTTTTGATTCATGGAAGGATGATAGATTGGGAAAAAGGCAGGAAAAAGCCCCTCCTCTTATGGGAAAGATGCCCTGAAAACTACTTACAAGAGATTACAACAAATGAGTTCAGAAAATAAATATATTATTATTATTATTATTATTATTAGGGCGTATCAAAGTTAGCAAACCCGCCATTAGAAACCCACCATTTTTAATGGCGGGTTTCTGAAATACACATACCCCCTAACTGGTGTATTTCAAAAAGGCGTGTTTCATGAAAATGGAGGATTTCAATCATCAAACACGCCATTAAACCCGCCATTTATGCATCATCATCCATCCACCATCCATCACATCAAAAACACCCATCCACATCAGCAAATCCATACTGGTCCCATATCCATCGCATCACACACATCTCTATTGTTTTTCACATACCTTCACTTACCCATCTTCACACAAATCCCATCATCATCTGATCACCCCACATCACTCACCACCTTTCTCAAAATTTCCAATCAAACATCCTGCCAGCAAGTTGAAAACGCAAAAAAGCTGACTGAACTTTTGCTACTGTTTGACTCCCATTCAGACTCTGATTCAGACTCTGATTTGGAATCAACTTGGTTATATTTGAATTCTCTGTTGGCAAAGCGATACATGGTTTCACATAGACACACTCTCCAGAAACCTATGTATGAAAGGCAAAAGCTTCATCTCCTCCCCAACTTAAGATTCCAGCAACTGTTCCAAACTTTGTTGCCTTCTTTCATGAAACTTTTGGCAATGATTGAAGACCACCACATCTTCCCGAACAATTATTGCAATCCTCAACGCGATCCAGCCATCCAACTTGCCGTTGCTCTTTGTAGATTTGGGGTCAAATGGAAATGGAGCAGCAATCCATCGATTGGAAAATCTATTCTCAGTCAGTTACGGAAGCATTGACTTATACACCAAAAGAGTCATGATTGCTATCCTATCTTTCCGTTGCTTGGTCCTTTCATGGCCAACCAAAGAAGAACGCAAGGAGATATCTCAAGTAATGGAGACAGAAGGCTTTCCTGGTTGCATTGGTTTTGTTGATGGAACCACCATCCCCTTGAGTCAAAAACCCAACCTAGATGGCAACCACTATTTTGATTGTAAAAAAAGGCAATTGATTCATTTCTTTTCCAATTGCTATGATAAAACTTTGGATCACACGCTGACCAAATATGTTCCATCTCTTTTTTTAGATACTCCGTGGAACTACAAATTGTTTGCAATAACAAAAAGAAGTTCATCTCCCTCCATGCTGGCCTTCCAGGTTCTTGTCATGATTCATATGTTTTCAATTGGATGCGGATTGCCCAACAACCAGAGATCTACTTTGACCAAGATCAATACCTTCTGGCCGATTTGGCTTATGCTAGTGGGAAATATGTAGTTCCAGCATACCAGAATGTTTTGTCCAATGATCAAGGAAAAACCGATTTTAACTATCATCTTGCCCAATCACGAGTTTGGATTGAGCATGCCATAGGAATTCTGAAAGGAAGATGGGCAAGCTTATGGGAGATTCAAAACCAGCTCCAATGTTCCAAAGATATGAGGTTCCTCATCAACTGGATTATCACTTGTGTAATCCTTCACAACCTTTTGGCCGACATCAAAGATGAATGGGACGAAATATTCCAAGATGATATTCCTGATCGGCCTCAAGTCATCCCTGTCTCATCTGGTCCCTCATCTTCTTCTATGAGAGAGCGGATTCTTGCTCTCACCCTTGCTTGCTTTGATAAGTAATTTTTGATTTTGAAATTGGTAAAAATTCCCTTCACCATATTTTTTTGGTTTTGGTTGTTCACCCAAGATTCATAGGCTGAGTTTTTTTTTTATTTTTTTTTTTAGTGGACTTGAATCCAAAAACACCTCCACCTCAAACCCTGCCACTCACCAAATGCCACCCCCCTCCCCCTCACCACTCAACCCCTTCAACCTCACCCCACTCACTCACCGGTCAAACCCTGCCTCCTCCTCACCAAACCACCTCACTCATCACCACCACCTTACTCACCACCACCACCTCATCTCACCTCACTCACTGAATCCCCTCCTCCTAATCCTGGTAAGCCCCCTCCACGCTCTTCTTCTTCCTTCCCCTCACCAGTTGCTGATCCTTTGATCATTCAACCTGTAGTCCCCCCCTGGATCCACCCCACTCACTCACCGGTCAAACCCTGCCTCCTCCTCACCAAACCACCTTACTCATCACCACCACCTCATCTCACCTCACTCACTGAATCCCCTCCTCCTAATCCCGGTAAGCCCCCTCACACTCTTCCTCTTCCTTCCCCTCACCAGTTGCTGATCCTTTGATCATTCAACCTGTAGTCCCCCCCTGGGTCCCTTGGTCAATCCCTCAAGGTCAATCCCTCAAGGTGAGCCCCTCCCCTCCTCCAATTTCTCCTCTCATTGATCGAGCAATTGATCTCTCAATTGATTGCCAATTGATTGCCCGATCGATTGCAAATTGATTGGGCAATTGATTGGCAATCAATTTCTTGATTGATTCGCAATTTATTGGCCAATTGTTTGGGCCAATCAATGCATGGTTTTTGTAGGGTACAGGAACTGACTTCCTGTTTTTTTTTTTTTTTTTTTTTTTTTTTTTTTTTTTTTTTTTTTTTGTTTTCAAGCTTGGCCAGAACACATTCTCTCAAGTCTTACGCCAACCAGGGTACGTCCTGGGAAAGTCTGGTTTGCCTAGTATGATGCCGGCTGCGGCTCCTCATCATTACCACTCCTCGCCATCTAATTCTATTCTTTTGATATCTATCAATTTCTTCACTGGCCACCAAACTCAAAATGTTATACATCCATCCAAATTTCACCTTGATCCTCACCTTGGGTGCAGCAAGTGCCTGGGAGGGAGAAAGATGGAAGGAGATGGTATGAAAAACATAAAGAGAGGTGGCAAGCAGAGTAATCGTTGATTTTCATCTCTTTTTGATTTTTTTAATCCCACCGTTTCCATAATGAGAACGTTGCTGAATTTTTTTTTTTATTTGTTTGACCGGTCTTTTTGTTTGTCCAACCCCTTTTTTGATATTGATTCCTTCAATGCCTACTGAACTCAAAATGTTATACATCCATTCAAATTTCACCTTGATCCTCACCTCGGGTGCAGCAAGTGCCTGAGAGGGAGAAAGATGGAAGGAGATGGTATGAAAAACATAAAGAGAGGTGGCAAGCAGAGGAATCATAGAAAAAGGAGGGCTCAAATGAGGGATTTGGAAATTTCTTTGGAAGTGACTGACAACTTGATCAAGGAAAAGTTTGCCTGGTCTAGACGAAAGCTCTTCCCTTTGGATCTGTACCCTTCTATCATGGCTGAAAAGAAAAACAACCCTCGAAAACCCACCCAGGAAGAATTTAAGCAAGCAAAACAGACAATTGGGGCTTTCCACTTCTTCCACCATGGAAAAGTTATTGTTCTTGACCAATCTGATCACCATGCTCTCGTTGCCTTCATTGAATTTGTTCCTTTGGATCGACTATCTGAGCAAGATAAGAAAGATATCAACTTTGTGACGACATTCCTTCACAGTTCAAAAAAATTTGTCAACCCGGTTGGTCCCTCAAGATCTTGGGGTGGAAAAATGTGGGCGATTGGTTGGCAAAAATCGATGAACCCTTTGGAGTTATTTGGATGTTATGTGAAGAAATCATCCATGAGATCTTCTCCTCAAGAGTACGCTGTCCTCAACTTGAAGGCCGACAAAGTATCACAAATTTTAGGACAAATGTTTTGTAATTTGGCCAAACTTGCCTTTGAATCAAACCGTGATACCATGAAGGATAGCAACATCCCCTCTTTCTCTTTGTTGGAATTTGGTTCCAAGCCTACACCTTTTGATTGCTCCCCACACCTCACTTTCACCTTGGATTCTTTTTACAATTCTCCTCATATTGACAAAGGCGACATCTCTGGCTATTCCTTTTTACTTGTGGTCCCAACCAAAAAATTGAATGGTTGACTTATTGAAGATATGGATGAATATCAAGTTTTGGACGGTCAATTTGTTTTTCCTGACCTTGGCTTTGGAATTGATTTCAAGCAAAAAGGTATAGTCAAAATGGTTTGGGCGGCTAACAAATACAAGCACTGTACCTTTCCAGCTGTGGACACAGCAACCCATACCAGAATGGCCATGTCACTCCAAATTAATAAAAAAACTCAGAGCACTTTTAGGGACATGAAAAACAGCCAAATTTACTCTAGAGAAAAAATATCAATAAAAACAAAAAAGATTTGTATATTGGTGGGGTTAAGAATGCTCTCAAACGTTGTTGTAGTAAAAAATAATTTTTTTTTCTTTCATCCATGAAAATATATTTACAAGCCCAGCATTTGAGTAATTTGCTGTATTTCTTCAACCAATCTACCACATCCAATGCAAGCCAAAGCTACTGATACCTTATCCTTTTTTTTGTTTGCCCGTTGTTCCCTCTCCTTTTCCAGTTGCACTTGCTGCCAATCCTTCTCCTTTTCCTCTTTTTGAAACTCTAGCTCAGCTTGTTTCAACCTCCACTCAGCATCCAATTTTTGTTGATTAGCCAAAGTCTCGGCTTGCGGATTTTGACCATCCATGGCCAGTTGGCGATCCCACTTTTGCTTTTCAAACTGAAGTTTATCTGATTCAATTTGTGATTTCACTGTTTTTTGGAGGGGAATGGCAATGAGCATGATTTTGAAAGCAAGGATATTGAATCAATCAAATTACATGGATCTTGCTTCTCCATGATTTCTTCAAAGCCCAAAAAACTGGAAGTGTTTCTCCTCTTTTGATGACTTTTGGGGTTGACATTGATGGAATTGGAGGCCTTTTGCTTACGCTTGGCAGAGGAGGGTTGAGTCTGAAAGTCCTCACTAGTATTTGAAGGCAATGTGGGAGGCCCCATTGCCTTGAGTTTTCTGCCAATCAAAAATGGATGAGCCTGTTTTTTTACAATGTAAATCAGTCAGGAGCAACCAGACAGAATTGAAAACAATTTAGTTCCTTACTTGAGCAGATGTTGATGGCAACGGTGATCCAGGAATAACATCCTCCTCATTGGGCAAGTTCTCCAGTTGTTCTGCCCCAGGAAGAGAGCAATCACAGGAAGGAAGTGAGGGGTCCAAGGTTGGGATTGACTTATCAATCAATACCCAAGTAGAAGTGATTGGAGCCAATTGTGTTTGAATATCCTCCTTGTCATCAGATGGGGGCCACTCCAAGGCCAAGGTTTGATCAAGGTCCCTGTTGGTAGGCTGAGCATCCCTAGCCAAGTCCTCAGCATCAACAGAATCGGATTTTTGGGCATCAAAAGCAGCTAGGGGGGTGATGTTGGCCTTCTTTCCAAAGATTTCATCCATTTGAAAATAAAAAGGACAAATGGAGTCCAACTTATCAACCACCAAGTTGATTCCTTTGGCTTTTTCCAAGTTGGTGATACCAAAGCCAGTGGAGATAGACATGGAGTGGGCCTTTTTGTACTTGGCTTGATAGTTTTTGAACTGCTCCCTCATCTGTTTGGATGACAGATCCAGCCTACCTTTTGTTTTGTTCTTGAGTTCATTGGCCATCAGGAGATAACCATTGACCTTAGAGGATTGAGGTCGGCCAACACGTGTTTCGTTGTCGGATCCAAAGCAGGCATTGTAGTTGGAGGGAATTTTTAGCCAGTTTACCAGGATGATGTGATCAGCTCTCTTGAGCTGACTTGAGCCCTTGGAAGCTGATGGGGGAGGATTGTTTGTTGTGGAGTTCCTTGGCGATGTTCTCTTGGGTGTGTTGGACTTGTGGGGGGAGGTTTGCTGAGGGGCCATTTGAAAGAGTTTGGGCTACGCAAGTGATTAGAGCGGTTAAGTCATGAGAGTGATGAAGTTTTGAGAGCGATAAAGTGGATGAAAGCAATCAAGGAATGAGAGCAGTTAAGTGATGAGAGTGATGAAGTTTTAAGAGCAATGAAGGTTTGAGAGCGATGAAGTGGATGAGAGTGATCAAGTGATGAGAGCGATAAAGTGATGAGAGTGGTCAATCAATTTTATGATGACGGTGGGGGTAAAAAATTTTCCAATGAGGTCGGAGGTAGAAGGAGGTGGGAAGACAGGGGTGTATGACACGGACAGGTGGTGGATGCATTTAAATACTTTATTTGAAAAAACCCACTTATTTCAGGTTAACTTTGACACGTCTGATCTGAAATAAGTGGGTTTTTGTGATTTTTAATGGCGGGTTTGAAATGGTGGATTTGGGTTGAAACCCCCTATTATTGTTTTTATTATTATTATTATTATTATTATTATTATTATTATTATTATTATTATTATTATTATTATTATTATTATTATTATTATTATTATTATTATTATTATTATTATTATTATTATTATTATTATTATTATTATTATTATTATTATTATTATTATTATTATTATTATTATTATTATTATTATTATTATTATTATTATTATTATTATTATTATTATTATTATTATTATTATTATTATTATTATTATTATTATTATTATTATTATTATTATTATTATTATTATTATTATTATTATTATTATTATTATTATTATTATTATTATTATTATTATTATTATTATTATTATTATTATTATTATTATTATTATTATTATTATTATTATTATTATTATTATTATTATTATTATTATTATTATTATTATTATTATTATTATTATTATTATTATTATTATTTTTATTATTATTATTATTATTATTATTATTATTATTATTATTATTATTATTATTATTATTATTATTATTATTATTATTATTATTATTATTATTATTATTATTATTATTATTATTATTATTATTATTATTATTATTATTATTATTATTATTATTATTATTATTATTATTATTATTATTATTATTATTATTATTATTATTATTATTATTATTATTATTATTATTATTATTATTATTATTATTATTATTATTATTATTATTATTATTATTATTATTATTATTATTATTATTATTATTATTATT
>CM062630.1:27932449-28074949 GCA_025617555.3 Puccinia polysora
TATTTTTTATTTTTTATTTTTTATTTTTTATTTTTTATTTTTTATTTTTTATTTTTTATTTTTTATTTTTTATTTTTCATAATTTTTTTAGGTTTTTTTTATTAGGGCTTCTGAGAGCGAAAAAATCCTCCATGAGAAACCTGCCATTCCTTTTTTACCAAAACTGATTTCAAGAGATGTCTTGCTGGATTAAAAAACCCCTAAGATGATGTATTTCAAGACCAAAGGTTGCATATAATTGGTTTGTTTCAAACATAACATACAATATTTATGAATCTTCATACATTAACATCAAAAGAACACATCCAACCCTCCACATGATCAAATCATACACAAGCAGAATTCATCACAACCAGAACCCTCACCCCATCAAAACGTACAACCCATCAATTAAACCCACAAACATCACCATCAATCAAGAAATCCCTAAAATTAAGATTTTCCAAACCAACCACCATGAAGCTGGTCAAAAATGCAACCAAGCTGACAGAGTTTTTTTCTAATATTCAACTTTGATTCAGGATCTGAATGCAAATCAAAATTTTTATCCTTGAATTATCTGTTTTAATGGCACTACTTGGTACCAAGAATACACATTAGGGAGTATCAGAGGTAATCAAACCCGCAATTTTTTAATTTCTGATTTCAACCCAAATCTGCCATTTCAAACCTGCCCTTAAAAAAACCCCCACTTATTTCAAATGGGGTGTGTAAAAGTTACCTTCAAATCAATGGGTTTTCTCAAATAAATTATTTGGAGGCTCACTGCATCAACCACACATCATTCTACGTCATCACCCCTTATTTCAACCTCCAACCTCATTGGAGAAATTCTACCTCCAACCTCATTGGAGAAATTTGATTCATTGCTTACATCTCTTCCTATCCTCTTTTCTTCATCACTCTGATTGCTTCATGGCTCTCATTGCTTCATCACTCTCATCACTTCCTAACCTCTTTTCTTCATCACTCTCATCCCCTCATCCCCTCATCACTCTCACCACTTTCACACTCTCATTGCTTCATCACTCTCATCAATTTATTGCCTTCATCAAATCCTAACTCTCATTGCTTAATTGATTCATTGATTCATCCCTTCATCCCCTCTTTCAACACATCATAACTCTAATTGCTTCATTTCTTCATCACTTCATCACTTCATACCTTCATTCCTGCTTTCATCACATTGCTTCATCACTTCATCCCTCTTGCTCCTTTCAGATGGCCCCTCAGGAAACCTCCCCAGGCAATTCCACTCAAAAATCAAATGGACCAAAGCAAACATCCCCCAGGAACTCAAAATCCAACAATCCTCCCCCATCAGCTTCCAAAGGCTCAAATCAGCTCAAGAGAGCTGATCACATCATCCTGGTAAACTGGCTCAAAATTCCCCCCAACTATGAAACTTGCTTTGGATCCAACAATGAAAAAAAGTTTGCAAACCTCCATTTTCTAATTTGAATGTTTATCCCCCAATGGCCAATGAACCAAAGAATAAAGAAAAGTTATGCTTGCTCTTTCATTCAAAAAGATAAGGAAGCAATTCAAGAACTATCAACCCAAAGATTGCCCCTTTAGCCAATGCTGACAAGCCCTATTATTTCCCTGTCTCTGTATGTTTCCCAAATCATCTCCTCCCATCCACATACTACAATTAGGGTGAGGATCAATAAGGGATTCAATTAATCATATAAAATTGTTAGGGTTGCAAGCACTATTATTTCCATGTCTCTTTATTTTTTACAAATAATCTCCTCCCATCATGTTCCCTACCAGGCACCTACCGCGCTTGGGGTGAGGATCAAGAAGGGATTCAATTCATTGTATGACACTTTGAGGCTTGAAAGCCCTATTTTTTCCCCATCTTGGTATGTTTCACAAGCCATCTCCTCCCATCTTGTTCCCTCCTGTGCAATTGCTTTTCTCAGGTTAAGATCAAGAGGGGATTTGATTAGTTGCATAACATTTGGAGAGCAATGGCTGTTTTACAATGCAAAATTTAGTTGCACACTCTGGAATTTGAACCCATGATCTCAACATTGGTGAGTGATGCTTCAACCACTAAGCTAATTGTGCCTGTCCAAATGCATTATTTTGATATCAACTCTAGTTCTCAAGTGCAGGAGGTCAAGATGGGAATCTTTGTTGGATGGTCATATCATCCATTGGGTCTCATCCCCAGGCAATAAAATCCCTCCATTCAAGAAGGAATAAGTGCAAAGGGTAATGTTGAAGTGGGTATGTACTGTAGTGGATGAGTGGGAGAGAGGACCCGGGAGTGAGAAAGAGGTAATTGAGAAAAGGTGTGAACAAAACTCCCCTGCCAGCAAAAAACCAATGGCAACTAGCACAAGACATGGGGATGAAATCCTCAAGTGGCCGGGTGTCCATTTGGCCAAAGGTATGTAAGAGGGAGGGAGGATGGTGATCAAAAAAAAGGTGAAGGAATGAGCTTCTTGGGCGCAGGATTGTTGGAGGGTTGAAAGATTAGAAGAAGGATGAAAGATCTAATGGGTACAAACAATACCCAGGATCTTCTTAAACTTGGATCAATTGAGTTGGGAGAAGAGGACCTGAATGGAGAATTCATTGAGTGATACGGTTGAGGAGTTTGAGGAGGATGGCTTGATGAGCTTCAAATTGGTTTGTTGGGATCAAGGGTGATGGGCGTTGGCAGTCAGGAATGGGTAATTGTTCAAAAATTTTAGATAGTAATCCCCATGGATTGGTGGGCCATAGAAGACCATTTTCTTTGCTCCTCCTAGCTTGTATTGGTGGTAAAAGTGAAATTTTTTGGTGACAAGCATGTACAAGACTTTTTTGTTAAAGAATTGATTTTGAGCCAAACTGATTTCTGATTGACTGGAGTACCTTGTTTTTTTTTTTTTTTTTTTTTTTTTTGGTTGGTTGGTTTATTTTTTTAAATCAAAGGCAATGGATGTTGATCAAGTCAATGTAAGCTTGGGGTAGTCCAATGCCCATTCCGGACTAAACTTCAAAATCACTCACTCTGATATTTCAGCAAATTTTATATCCTCAATTGATTGGAGCAAGCTTTCCAATCTGACAAAGTCAAAATAGTCAGGTAAAAAGATCATGATACCCCTTATACCGGCCTTGACAAGGGTGGATTGTTGGAATTGATTGAGAAACTTGGAACAAAATAATTCCAACCATAGTTGAATTTCCTCCTTGGGATCAATTGTACCACCCAATTGATCATGATAATGATAATAAATCCTAAACCATGTCTCCCTCAAACCTTTTTGGACCTTACTGATCAATCTGGTGCGTAGGTTGTTCAAATGGAGGTTATGGAACGTGATCAATTTGCCGCTCAGGTTTGTTAAAAATTGAAAAAGGGAGGCTTGTTTGGGTGAGATGATGGATGATTAGAGAATCATCTGTTGCAGTTTACAAGTTTAAAAGTACAAGTAACAAGGCTTGAATTGAGAGAAGTCAGTATCTCTCAGTTTTTTGGGAGTTCTGATTGAGATTTTGGATTACAAACTATTGAGAGAAGAGACCAAGACCAATAGATCTCCATCAAACTGGGGGATTATTAAATTTTACAAATCTTCTGGATTGATGAGAGTGGTTGGATTGAATCAAGGCAATTGGGGTGCTCAAGTGGTGGTTGAGGGGTTAGGATGACGGTGAGAGAGGATGATGAGCAAGAATAAATTTTTTGAAGTTGGAGAGATTCCAAGTGAGAGATGTATGGATTTGCTGATATGTAGATGTGGATGGGTGTTTTGAATGCAATGGATGGTGGATAGATGATAATGGGGGGTTTGATTTTTGAAACCCACCATTTCCATGAAATCCGCCGTTTCAAAATACACCAGTTGGGGGGCATGTGTATTTCAGAAACACACCATTAAAAATGGGTGGTTTGGTCCAAAAAAAATGGCGGGTTTGCTTACTCTGATACACCCTGTTGTGCACCATCCCATGTATGAAAGGCAAAAATTTCATCTGAAACCTGAATCAAGCTTCCAAAATTTTCTTTCCACTTATCTGGCATCATTCATAAAGATTTTGGAGATCATTGAAAACTATCATGTCTGGCAGAATGAATATTTGAATCCTCAACACTGTCCAAAAATTCACCTTTGATTTGATTTTTTTAGATTGGTCTCAAGTATGAAAAGAAAACCTTTTAATTTCTAATATAATATTTATTTGATTTTCTATCAAAAAAAAAATACTCATATTCCCAAAGATTTATGACATCCATCTAATTATTTCAATAATGTGATATTTTATGGCTAACTAAGGAAAATTGAAAGGAGATAAATCAGGTTATATATACTGAAGTATTTCAAGTCTGTATTGTCTTTGATGATGGTACTACCATCACCTTGAGTCAAAACACCAAAATTAATGAGAAACAAGATATTTTTATAGGAATAAAAAGAAAAAACCTATCCTTATATTCAAATTTCTTTTTAATCAGAAAGCAAATGAAAATGGTTCCTTTTTTGGATTAGATAATCTGTTTCTGTTTAAAGTTTTTATGGTGAAAACTAGAATTTTATTCCCCTCCATTCTGGTCTTCCAGGATGATCTAATGATTGATATTTTTTAAATTGGATGCATATTTTTGATGAAACTCACAGTTAATTTTACCAAGATCAATACCTCATGGTCAACTCAGCTTACACCAGTTAAAAATATTCTGTTGCAACATACTACAATTTATGTCCTGATGATAAAGATTAAACAAATTTCAACTAAAATATAGCACAATAAAGATTAAAAATTCAAAGTGCCATGGGATTCCTGAAAGAAACATGGGCCAGCTTCAGAAAATGCAGAAACAGTTTAAATATTCCAAAGAGATTAAGATATTCATCAACTGGATAATCTGTTGTGTTATTTACAATTTATTGGAAAAACTGAAATATTAATGAGATTAAATATTTAAATATGATATTTCTGATCCTCCTGCAGCCATTCCAGTCTTATCTCATACTGAATATCTTGCTATGCAGGGGAGGGTAACTGCAATAAATAACTAAAGTTTGAGTTGCAAGCCTATTATGATTCTTTGAGGGCTTAACACAGTGGAAAAGTTTAGTTATAAGGGTGCAATATTCCAATGAAAGGTAATCCTAAGTCCATCATTCACTTAATTATACTTTTAATTATTTTATTCCTGTATGGAATGGTTTTGGGATGTATCATAATGAGTCTCTGGGGGAGAAACAGCCTGAAATAGGCCAATATTTATCACTTTTCAGTTCATCAGGGGTTTTGCTTGAGGTTTATAAGGGTGAATAGAGGGGAAGAAACATATTTTTGGGGACATAGTTGCAGTCATGCATTGGACACAGAATATTTTTGGTTTTTTAGGATGGATGACCTTTTAAAATGTCAAGAATTACATTATTTATGGAATTTTTTGTGTGTTAATTGCAGGTGAAAGGAGCCTGTGGTGCCTATATACATCCCATTAGTGGATTTATCTATATTTTTTAAGACTTTCTAAGGTTTTAATAAATTGAATATAATTTTATTAAAACTTTTAATGATTTAGATTTTTCAGGTTTGAGAAGTCTGAGAAAGTAGATTTTGGGAATTTTTGTGATTTTGATCATATTTCCAAATGATATTTTGGGAGTTTTAATGTTTCTTTCCTCTCATTTTTATATTGTATCATAGGTTTGGTGAAATATCTGATGAATTTGCATGCATATTACGTATTAATGTCTTTCCCATGTCTGTTTTAGCACTACTTTCATGTTGCACACATCTGCATGCAGGAATTCTGAAAAAAAACCTTTATGCACATAAATCCTAGAACTACACAAAAATAAATTTATGGAATCATTCTATTCAGGAAACATATATATGATGGTTCACATGAAATTTCAAAATGGACAAAAAGTGCCAGTTTGGTGTTGTGGTGTTTTTGGTGTATTTATTTAAAGGGTCAGGTAGTAGGATTTTGAGAGTAGGTCCAGTGAGTGAGCTTACATAATTTTAGTTGGGGAATCCATTTCATGAATAATAATTTCAGAATTCATTTCAATTTTTTTCTAGTATTTTAATTATTATTTTTTTATGATAATTTTGTCAGCTGGCTCTGAAATAGTATCTGGCTGACATAATTGCAGGAAATAAAGGCAATAAATTTTGTTTAATGACTTAATTTAATAATCAGAGGCATAAGGATCACATCAAATGCTACATTTACATTGAAATACTTAGGTAATCTTCCCCATTGGGCACAATAAAAAAATAAAAACCACAAATTGATCTAGTACCAGCACAAGTTTTGTCATGAAGAATTATTTTTAATGAGTGCTTTTTTTATATTTCTTTCTCATGGAAATATATTAGAAGGACATGTGAAGCATCAAAATTATCCATTTTTATTTATATTTTGCTCAAGTATTGGATAAAATAAATCAATAAAACACATCAAAAAAATCCTATCATAAGATTATCACCACTCAATCTGCATCTCAGATCCCCCAAACCCCATGTTCTTATCACCTAGATATTTGTGCCTAGAAAACTATCAGTAAGAGAATTCTTTCCTCCACCTTCTTTTAAGTCTTCAAGACTATTATTATTTTCTAATCCATCTACAATCCTCATCCTCACACCATATAATCTTACTGAATCAAAAACCCCTCTCTGGAGGTGTCAGTGAACCTTGAATCAAACCAATTTTTGAACGTGGATGGGATCATATCTTTTGAAAATTTTTCATGCACAAAACTTTCTTTTCACATTAATGTGGATGAGGATTTATTTTAAAAAGAGAATTTTGGAAAAACCATCCAGAGAGAAGTTCTCCTGCAGTGAATGAGGAAGGAGGAATAAGGAATTGATAAAGAAAAACCTTATTTTTTGGTCTGATAGATGTGACAATTAAAAAAATTAAGACAGATTACTAGAAATTACAACCAGTCTTCCATTTTTAAAATATTTAATCTAAACAATGGTTTCTGAAAATAGATTATAAAATAAGTAAATTAGACAGTTTTGAGAGTAATTCTTCATTGAATTTGAGGAATTTGAAATTTATTATAAAATGAGGAGTGACTTCAGATCAAAGCAATGATACTTCCCTTGAGAATAAAAATAATTCCACATATAGAAATGATCATTTAAATTCTTTTATCATTAGAAAGAATCTTTAATATAAATGCATATGTATATATGGGAAGCTTCTATTGCTGCAAGAATCAATTCAATGATTCTAAATAAGAATCCAAGAACAGAAATAAATTAAATATTTTTTGAGACATATTCAATCAATATTTCAAGTTACTCTGCATTAGAGAAACGGAACAATTAAATCAAAACCCATCTGAGCTTCAAATCATCAATTTATAAACAAATAAAAAATGGATGTTTCATAATTCATATGATAAAAAAAATACAATTCTATCTTTTTCAGTAAAAAAAATTATCTGGAATTTATTCTGATGATAAAAAGGGACAGAAAATCTTTACTTGCTGCCAAATACACTTTACTTCCCACCTTAAGCTGTGAATCAAATTGGTATCAAGATTCTAGGACAATCTGAGCTGATGTGCAGAGAAATTTATGTTTTCAGGAGAATTTTGGGCTCTCTTTTTGAGTGTGAAAACTAAGGCAGGTAAAAGTAGCATTGGATTCAAACCTCAAGCTTGGAAAGGAGAAATCATACCAGCTGGAGAGTGTTTTTCAAACAAAAAACTGAGATAGGTTTCTCCTAAAATATTATAACAATATCAGAGGGAAATAATAAATGAAAAAATACTTCTAGGAACCATATGAAGTATGGTGAAAAATACAGAATTTTCAATTTTGCTTCATTCTTGAACTTTCATATGTTTTATTTTCCTAAAATTTCCCATAAAAATTATGATATTTATTTCTGTAATTTGGTATTATGGATTCCAATACTAAATCAAAATACTATGGAAGATGAAATATATATTCTTATTTTGGCTGATTAGAGCTTTGATGTGATTGAGAGCAAATTGTTTTGAGGGATTATCAGGGATATCAAGATTTTAGAAATTTTTCTGGGGGTTTTTTTAGCTTTCTTAAAAGTTTGAATATTAGGGTGTATCAGAGTAAGCAACCCCCCCATTTTTTAATGGGGGGGGGGTCAACCCAAATCCGCCATTAAAAATCAAAAAAACACACTTATTTCACATCAGAGGTGTCAGAGTTACCTGAAAATAAATGGGTTTTGTCAAGTAAAGTATTTATAGGCTTTCAATGCCTCAATCACACATCATTCTATGTCATCACCCCTGGTTTCAACCTCCAAACTCATTGGAAAAATTCTACCTCCAACCTCATCCCAAAACTTTGATTAATCACTCTCATTGCTTCATCACTCCCATCACTTCATCAACCTCATCACTTCATCACTATAATATCTTCATTGAAATCCTCACTGATTCATCACTCTCATCCACTCATCACTTCATCACTCTAATTGATTCATTTCTCTCATCACTTCAACCCTTCATTGCTCTTACTCTTTTCAAATGGCCCCTCAGCAAACCTCCCCCTGCAAGTCAACTTAAAAATACAATGGACCAAAGAGAACATCCCTCATGAACTCTAAATCCAAAAATCCTCCCCCATAAGCCTCCAAAGGCTCATGTCAGCTCAAGAGAGCTGATCAAATTATCCTGGCAAACTGGCTCAAAATTTCCTCCAACTATGACGCTTGCTTTGGATCCAAAAACAAAACTTGAGTTGGCCAACCTCCATCCTCTAAGGTTAATGGTTATCTCCAAATGGAAAATGAAATACAGGATAAAAAGAAGGTAGGATGAATCTTCCAACCAAAAAGATGCGTGAGAAATTCAAGAACTATCAATCCATGTACAAAATGGCCCACTAAATGTCAATGTTCACTGGCTTTGGTATCATCAACTCTGATAAAGCCCAGGAAATCAAATTGGTGTTTGATAAGTCGGACTAAATTTGTCCTTTTTATATTCATATGGATGAAATATTTGGAAAGAAGGCCCACATCACACCTTTAGCTGATTTTTATGCCTAAAAATCCAATTCAGTTGATGCTGAAGACCTGGCTGTGGATTCTCAGCTTAGAAACGATGATTCCAAGGAAACATAAAAGTGGCCCCAACTGGATGTGGAGGAGTATATTCCAACAGAAACAGCTCCAATCACGTCTACATTGGCATGGATCAATGATTCAAATCCTTCCTTGGACCCCTCACGTTGTTCTTTGGATTTCTGTCTTTGTGGGGTGGAAGACCACACCACCCCGGCCCATGAGAAGCAAGCTATTCAACTATTTCCATTACAATCAAAATCTGTTCAAGTAAGGAAGCAATTTCTTTTATTTTCTGTCTGTTTTATCCTGACTGATTTAGATTGTAAAGAAACAGGCTCATCCTTTTCTGAATGGCCAAAAACTCAAGCCAATGGGGCCTCCCACATCCCCTTCAAATGAGATTGAGAACATTCCAAAACAAGCTTCATTGACAAAGGAAAAGCAAAAGGCCTCCAATTTGATCAAAATCAACCCCAATAGCCATTGAAAGAGCAGAAACACTTTCAACTTTTGAGCTTTGAAGATATCATGTAGAAGCAAGATTAAAGTAAGTGCATTGATTGATTCTCCTTGCTTTAAAAATTGAGCTCATTCATATTCCCCACCAAAAAACAGTGAAATTGCAAATTGAATTAGAAAAACTTCAATTTGAAAAGGGGAAGGGGGATTGTCAAGTGGCTATTGATTTTTAAACTCAGAAAGCTGAGAGTTTGGCTCATCAAAAAAAGTTGGATTTTGGGTGGCAAATGAAACAGGCTGAGCAGGAGTTTTAAAAATAGGAAAAGGAGAAGGATCAAAAGGAAGAGAAACTGGAAAAGGAGAGGGAAAGAATAGCTATGGAAAATAAGATAGGTTATTTGTTGCCATGGCATGTATTGGTAGCAGTAGAATGGTGGAAGAAATAAAGGAAATTACTCAATTGCTTGGCTTTTAAATATAATTACTTTGATAAAAAGTTTCAAAAAAAAAAAAAAGCATTTTTTGATCACAAAAATTTTTGAGACTATTTTTAACTCCACCAATAAAGAATTGTTTTCAGCTTTATTTACATTTTTTTTCTAGAGTATGTTTTTCCGCTTCTCAGGTACTTCCAAGTATTCTGAGTGATTTTGTTGATTTGCATAGACGTGCCCATCCTTGTATGAGTGGCTGTCTCCACAGCAGGAAAGGTACAGTGCTTTAACTTAATTTCTGCCCAAATAATTTCAACTACACCTTTGTCTTTCAAATCAATGCCAAAAACAAATTCACGAAAAACAAATTGGCCATCACATTCTTGGTATTCTTCCTCATTGTTAATAATTTGTCCATTTGATTTTTTGGTTGGAACCACCAGTAAAAAGGAATAGGAAGAGATGTTTCCTTTGTCAATGTGGGGAAAATTGTAGAAGGAATTGGAAGTGAAGGTGATGTGGGGGCACAGTCAAAATGAGTGAGCTGGGAACCAAATTGCAATGGAGAGAAAGAGGGGATATTTTTCAGCATTGTTTGATGGTTGGAATCATGTGCAAGTCTGGCTAATTTTTGGAACATTTGGCCTAGACTTTGAGAAACCTTTTCAGACCTAGGGTTCAAAAAATAAACTCCCAAGGGGAATATTTGACCGCAGCTTTCTTCAAATATCTTCCAAATAGTTCAGATGGATGCATTAATTTTTTCCATTCAATTGCCCACATTTTTTCACCCCAAGATCTTGAGGGACCAACAATGTTGACAAATATTTTCAATTGGTGAAGGAAAGTGGTGACTGATTTGATGTCCTCCTTCTCTTTCTCAGAGAGTTAATTCAAAGGGGCAAAATTAATCATTGCAACAAGAGACTTGTGATCAGATTCATTAATAAAAAGAAATTTCCCAGAGCTGAAGAAATAGAATTGTTTGATACTCTCTTTGGCTTGTGCAAACTTTTTGGGAAACCGCTGTTGATTGGTAACCATGGAGGGATACAGATCCACAGGTTGTAGTTTTTTTCCAGACCACTTAACCTTTTCATCAATCCCCTCCTCTTCCACCACCACCCAGATTTCAGAATATCTCTGTTGAGTCCTCTTTTTCCAACAATCCCAATTCCTGCCACCTCTCTGTATGTTTGGCAAATTGTCTCCTCCAATCTTTTTACCTCCCATCCACATGCTATTATTGGGGTGAGGATCAAGAAAGGATTTGAGTCATTGTGTAACATTTTGAGTTTGGTGGGGGAAGAGCAGGATTTCAAGCAAAAGGGCGTATGTAGAAATAACAAGGGGTTTAAAGGTGGGTTTCATTGCACGGAACAAAAAAAAAAACAAAAAAACCATCATCAGTCATGTGATAATGAAGGTAGATGATCAAAAAACATAGATAAAAAATACTGGTCAATTATCCTACCCCCCCCCCCCCAAAAAAAAAAATGTCAGCCCACTTTTTTAAGCATCAGTCTCATAGAATTAAGAGGAGGAGGAGGGGGGGGGAGCTGAGCAACAAGCAGGGGAGGGGGCAGTCGCGGCTGTTGGTTGGCTGGTTGTTGACCAATTGGCCAATTGACCGTTGCGGCAAGGAGGGGGGGAGCAGGGGCAGCCATCAATTGATGGGACCAGCAAGGAGGGGGGGAGGGGGAAGGCTGTCTTGGACGTTGATTGATTGGCTGATCAATTGGTCATTGATTGACCTATCAATTGAGGGAGGAGGAGGAGGAGGGGGCCTGCCACAAAAAAATTGGACTGGCAAGGTGGGGGGGCTGGCTTGGCCATTGGTTGGTTAGTTGTTAATTGATGGGACCAGCAAGGAGGAGGAGGGGGCTGGCTTGGCCGCTGGTTGGTCAGTCATTTATTTTTTGGACAATTGATTGGACTTGCAAGGAGGGGGGGGGGGGCTGAGGACAAGGAGGGGTGTGGGGCAGGGTCAGTTGTTGGTTGGTTGGTAATTGATTGACAAATAAATTGAAGTAGGAGGATGAGGAGGGGGGGTGGTACTTACCTGCGGTGGGGACTAACAGAGGAGGAGGAAGAGCAGGGTGGAGGTCAGAAATACTGGAAATTGATAAAGAGGAGCAAGCAGGAGGAGGAGGTTGTACTTACCTGCGGCCAGGTAGGAAGGGAAGGAAAATCAATCAAGGGGGAGGTGGTGGGTGAGGAGGAGGAAGGAGTGGACCACTGAGTGAGTGGGGTGAGGTGGGTGGTTTAATGAGGGGTGAGGTATGAGGTGGAGGTTTTGTTTTGTCTAAGTCCACCCAAAACAGAAAAAAACCCCCAAGTCAGCCTAGGATTCTTGAAAAAAATGCTGTGATGTGTTGTTTACATATTTTAAAACTGAATCTCACTCATAAAAGTGAGTGAGTGTGAAGGGTAGAATCTGCTTTCTCATGGCAGAAGATAAGGGAAAAGATGAGACAGGGATGCCTTGAGGAGGACTGGGAATATTTTCTTCAAAAATATTGTCCCATTCATCTTTGGTGTTGGCCAGAAGGTTGTGAATGATTACACAACTGATAATGCAGTTGATGAGGATTTTCATGTCTTTGGAATTTTGAAGCTGTTTTTGAATTTCCCTTAAGCTTGCCCATTTTCCTTTCAGCATGCCAATTGAATTTTCAATCCAAACGCATGATTGAGCAAGATGAAAGTTTAAGTTGGTTTTTTGTAGATGATTGGAACAAACATTCCAATAAAGTGGAACAAGATATTTTCCACTAGCATAAGCTGAACTAGCCAGAAGTTATTGATTTTTGTCAAAGTAGTTCTCTGGTTATTGGGCAATCTGCATCTCATCGAAAACATATTAATCATGAAAAAAAAAACAAGAAGGCCAGCATAGAGGGATATGAACTTCTTGTTGTTATCACAAGCAAGTTTTAGTGCCACAGAGTATCTATAAAAGTAGATAAAACATATTTGGTCAGTTTTTCATAAAAGGTGTTATCAAAGGCTTTGGAAACAAAACTAATAAATTGCCTTTTTTTCCAATCAAAACAGCGGTTGCCATCTAGCTTGGGTTTTTGATTCAATGAGACAGTGCTTCATTCAAAAAAACCAATGCAACCAGGAAATCCATCAGTCTCCATTACTTGAGATATTTACTTGCATTCTTCTTTGGTTGGCCAAGAAAGAACTGAGAAATGGAAAGATAGGAAAGAAATCATGACTCTTTTGGTGTATAAGTCAATGGTTCCATAACCCACTGAGAATACATCTTAAAACTGATGAATTGCTGCTCCATTTCCATTTGATCCCAATCTACAAAGAGCAAAAGAAAATTGGATAGCTGGATCACTTTTAGGATTCTGATAATTTTTCTGGAAGATGTGGTGGTCTTCAATCATCTCAAAAATTTTCATGAATGAAGGCAATAGAGTTTGGAACAGTTACTGGAAGCTTAATCTTGGGAGGAAATGAAGCTTTTGCGTTTCATACATAGGGGTGTGGAGAGTCCGTCTTCTTGGAACCATGTATTGCTTTTCCAATAGAGAATTCAAAGCAAAAAAAGTTGATTCCAAAAAAGAGTCTGAATCAGATTCAAATAATAAAAAAAAGTTTGGTGATGCAATGTGGGGTTATGAGATTGTGATGAGGTGTGTGTGAAATTCAAATCCAAACAAGTTGATTCAAAAACAGAGTCTGAATCAGAGTCAAATAATAAAAAAAGTTCAGTCAGCTTTTTTGCGTTTTCAATTTTTTCCAGGAAGTTTGATTGGTCATGTTGAGTAAGATGGTGATGTGATTTGGGGTGATGAGATTATTTTGGGATGTGTGTGATGTGATGTAGATGTGAATAAATGGAGATTTTAAGCAATGGAAAAGAGATGTGTTTGATTAAATGGAGATGGGATTGGTATGGATTTGCTGAGGTGGAGGTGTGGATGGCTGTTTTGCATGCAATGGATGGTGGATGAATGATGGCATATCAATGGTGGGTTGGATTTTTGAAATCCGCCATTTTAATGAAGACCCACATTTCAAATTACACCAGTTAGGGGTTATATGTATTTCAGAAACCCACCATTGAGAATGGTGGGATTGGTCCAAAAAAATGGCAGGTTTGCTAAATCTAAAACACCATTTTTCTCACAAGAATTTTAGAGTTTCATTGTTATTGCAAGTTATATTAGAATAGGCTTTTCTTGTAAGGTATTCAAAAAAATCAAAATATCTCTACATAAATATCTAAATGGAAATCCAGAATTTCAAAATATTAGTGGTTAGTATAAGCAGTTGAAAAATTATCCAAAATGGTTCAATTTTTTTTCACCTTGGTTTTTTTCATTTTTTCATTTTCATTGTTGTATTAAGTTCAGTGTTTTTGAAGAAAATTTTGATTTAATTTAAAATTATTTATTTCTCATTATTTTCTACAAAAATATTGGGCATTAATTTTCTCATGGGCCCAATCCTTTATTTCACTGAAAATTACATCTAACCACCTTTGCTGCTACTGGGACAAACACTTTATTTCACAGTAATTTCAAGAATTTGTGTGTTTGAAGTTCTGAGGCCGCAGTACTGTAGCTGGGATTCATAACCCCCCCAAAAAATCTTTGGTAATTTTGGAGCCATTAAAACTCCTCCAAAAATGGAATCCAAAAATAAAACAATTCCACAAAAACCAATTTTTCAATGGGTTTTTGGATTCTTATTTGAGCCATTATTATTATTTTTTGATTAATTAAGCTATCATAAAGTTTAACCAAAGCTCAAAGACCTTCCAAATACTTCTTCCATATTTTTTAGATCTATCCTTTGACCTTAAAAAATTCTGTCAAAAACCAAAGAAATCAAAAAAACAATTTTATCATTGGACGTTTGGATTGTTTTATTTGCCTTTAAAGCTCATTTTCTTGTGTGATTAAATCAATCAAAAAGCTAAAAAAATTGGAAGAAAATTCTCATAATTTTAACAGAATTTTTTGATGTATTATTTACCTTCAATAAATCCTTCAAAAAACCAAAAAAACTCAAAAAATTGAATTTCCTCTTTGGAATTTTGGATCCTTTTGTTGGCCTTTTTGATTATATTTTTTTTGAAAATTCAACCTTTTATTAATTTAAAAAAACTACCAAAGAGATTTTAATTTTTTTTTCAGATTTTTTTGGTTTATTTTTCTACCTCAAAAAACTCCTTCAAAAAACAACAAAATTTAAAACATTAGGGCATATCAAAGTTGAAAAAAGCACCATTAGAAACCTGGAATTTTTTTGGCCAAAACCACCATTTTTAACGGATTTTTTCTGAAATAAAAATTACCCCAACTGGTGTATTTCAAAATGGCGGGTTTGATGTTAAAAACCCGCCATTTATCATCCATCCACCATCCATTGCATGCAAAACAACCATCCACACCTCCAAATCAGCAAATCCATATGCACCACACACATCTCATCTACATTTCTTCCCATCTCCATCACATCACACACAGCCCATCATAATCTCATCAACCCACATCACATCACCATCTTTCTCAACATTTCCAATCAAAAGCCATGGCAGCAAGTTGAAAATGCCAAAAATCTGACTGAAAATTTTTTATTATTTGACTCTGATTCAGACTCCAATTTGGAATAAACTTGGTTATCTTTGAATTTACTATTGGAAAAGCAGTACATGGTTCCACAAAGACACACTCTTCACAAACCTATGTATGAAAGGCAAAAGCTTCACATACTCCCCAAATTAAGCTTCCAGAAACTGTTCCAAACTTTATTGCCTTCATTCATGAAACTTTTGGAGATGATTGAAGACCACCACATCTTCCAGAAAAATTCTCAGAATCCTCAACACCATCCAGATATCCAACTGGCTGTTTCTGTTTGTAGATTGAGATCAAATGGAAATGGAGCAGCAATTCATCAATTAGAAAATCTATTCTTGGTCAGTTATGAATCCATTGACTTATACATCAAAAGAGTCATGATTGCTATCCTATCTTTCCGTTGCTCTGTCCTTTTTTGGCTAACCAAAGAAGAACACAAGGAGATATATAAAGTAATGGAGACTGAAGGATTCCCTGGTTTCATTGGTTTTGTTTATGGAACTGTTGGAATTCCTAGTTGACTGTCTCTATGCTGCTCTCTCACTGTTTCCTATTTTGTTTATTTTCTTCTTACTCTGTTTCTTTTCTCCTTGTTCTTTGTTCTCTGTTCTTCACTACCTTCTCCTCTCATGTTTTACCTTCCATCTCATCTCTCTTCTCATCAGCCTGCTCCTCACCATCCTTGACCTCAAGCGCGCGCTCTCCCTTGTGATCCTCCTGTGACTGCCTCACTTGCACGTAACATTCCCCTCATGGATCTCTTCCGTGCTCCAACATCTGACCCTGGATCACCACCATCATCTCTCAAACAACAACCATCGACTCTTCCTCCCTTATTCCAACCATCACCTCCCCGACAGCCACTCTCAACCACCCCTTCTGGACCTCAACCTACCTCCTCAACTCTCAGGCGCTCTTTCCTCACTCAGCCTGCTTCTTTGTATTCCATCTAAACATTCCGCTTCTTCACTCATCACATTTGTGCTCAAACTTTTCTTTCCTTTCTAAACCTTCAAATCTCTTTCCTTGCTCCCCTACCTGGACATGCGGTCACTGAGTCCCTTAGGTATTTCTTTCAACCACTTCACGTTCTCTCATTCATGTCATGCTCTTTTCCACTTGTAGTATGTTCATGATCTCTTTATCCTTCCTATGCTGAAATAAACATTCCTTAGTTTCATTCTCTTAACTCTTCAGATTTACAGTCCCAAGAAACAATCCACCCTCCACGTCACTAAGGGACTCAGCAATCTCAATCATGTCCGATTTGGAAGAGGACTAGAAAACTCAAGGCATTCCCAGGCTCAACGAATCCAATTACATTCAATGGTCAATTCGGATCCAATCATATCTCAGAAAGAAGAAACTTCTCTTGTACTGCACCAACCCTCCTCCCGATATCCCTACTCCAACTCAAACCCAAAAGATAAATGACGCCGCTGATCTAATTCTCCAACACCTGGGAACCATTGCCTTTGACTCTATAGTCACCCCATCCAACTCAGCCAACCCTTACGAACTTTGGAAGGCCGTGCTTAACCGCTTTGGAAGTCAATCTCCAAACAATAAAGGAAGAGTATGGGTTAGATTCATGCGACTTGAGTATCCTGGAGACCTAGACAACTACCTCACCGAATGCAAGAAGATTGCCAATGAACTAGCCGTTGTAAACCTCAGCATTCCTTACGACATCATGAGCTACTTGATCCTGGCAAAACTGCCACCCGAGCTCTGGCACGTAGTTGACACTATTCTCCTGAACAACGACATCATCTCCAAACCATCCTTGGTTCTCAACAAACCACACAAGATTTTCCATCTTGAACAGTCCAGAAAAAAGTCACATCCTCCATGCTATCCTCTGGAACTGCTCTGTTCAAGGCTCCCGGTGCGTCAAAAACCTCCCAACTATCACGCAATCGCTCTGGACCCCCACTTCCTGAACATCCCTGCAGACCAGGTTATCACAACCCTCTCGCAAATCACCCAGAAAATCAATGCTTCCGCCTCTATCTGCACCTACGAGACCAATTCTACAACAAAAAACCTCAAGTTAACCTCCAACAAACCTCCGATACTGCCTCAGCTCCGCCACAGTCAAACCTGGCCCCCTCTGGGGAGCCATCCACTCACTTTCTGGCCAAACTCTATCTAACCGCATCACACAACCGCAAAAACATAGTCCTGTATTCTGGAGCGTCTCACCACATTGTCAACGACCCAAGTTATCTCTATGATATTAAGCCCGTCGATATCTCAGCAGGCACTGGAAATCCAGACCAAGGTTTGAAAGCAGAAGGCATCGGAAAGGCCATTCTCACCCTAAAAAATGGATCTGAAACAGTCCTCAGCGATGTCCTGCTCATTCCCTCCATCTCCAGGTGCCTTCTGTCTCTCCCAAGACTTCTGCATTCAGGCGTTATTATTTGTTGCATTGGATTTAGTGGATTCTCAGCCTCTTTCCAAAACCCCTCTCTAACCCTTGTTGGAACAATGTCCAATAGCCTCCTGGAGTTTACAAATGCCTCAATATCTCCTCAAAAACCCCCCACTCCAAAATTTCTGATCACCCACTCTGAGGCCAACTTGTCTCTTTGGCACTTACGTCTGGGACACCCCAGCTATCAATACCAGGCACGGCTGTTTCCTAACTCTCCTCCCTGCTCCAACTGCAATGTGTGTCTCAGATGCAAGATGACTCGGTTACCCTTCCTCAGCAGTTTCTCTCCCGTATCCCAACCTCTCGAAACACTACATCTGGACTTAGTCGGTCCAATTGCAACACCTTCCCAAAAAGGAACTCGGTATTTCCTATCCGTCACTGATCAATACTCCTCCTATAAACGTGTGGAGTTTCTCAAATCAAAGGATGAAACCTTTGACTCCTTCAAGGATCTGGTGACCAAGGCAGAAAATCAACTGCAAGTAACACTCAAGAGAATCATCTCGGATAACGGATTGGAGTTCCAAAACAAGAATTTTCAAAACTTCTGTCACAAAAGAGGTATCACTCACAACTTCTCCCCTCCGTACACCCCTCAAAACAATGGCATCTCCGAGAGAAGCAATTGCACTCTGATTGATAAAGCGCGCTGTCTCCTGGTGCAATCCAAAATTCCACTCAGTTAGTGGCCCAAAGCAGTCAAAACTGCCTGCAATCTCACTAACTGCCTCCCTTGTAGATCAAACGGCTTTGACACTCCCTTCAAGACATGGCACAAGAGGGATTTTGACTACTCCCGGTGTAAGACTCCAAACGGTGCTAAGCCGTGGCAGTTCTGTGGAGGGGAAAGGTGCTGTTTAGGCTGCCCTCCTAGGAGTTACAATAATATTTAAATGTAACCGGAATCAAGGTCCAGAACCTTATGGATGAGAAATCAAAGTAAGGGAAGAGGATAAGAGTTGTTGGTAGCGATGGAAACAACACTATCTGAGGCAAGATGGTGCAGGTAAAGACTTGAAAAAATAAGTCAAGGTTTGCTCAGAGTTCAATAGAACAAGGCAGTTGTAAGTAACAACACCCACAAGCTAATAACTCTGGTCGTCAGCAGCTGATTAGGAAAGATCAACTCAATCCCAACCAACCTCCAGGTTCTCAATGAACCTGCCCAACTCTCCGCAATCAAGCGCTTGAAGGGTACCAGATAACTGTGGGAGGCTGAAAAAAACAAAAGCAATTTGTTTATGAAGCTCTAGAAGCAAATCAATAATGAATTAGAGCAAGAATATCCCAACACTTCTCAAGGGACTCAAGAATAGCGTGGCAAAATTCAACCTTAAAGAAGAAGGGAGGTATAACACTCCAGGTTTTTAAGCTTAATAAAACCTCTTCAATCAATCGTGATTGGCTCCAGAAAGATGATCAAGGAGAGATCAAGACCAGTATGGTCGGAAAAAGGGATCAGAGTGGTATAACACACCCAAGAACTCAGACAGACAGGAATTCTTCTTCAACCAGCAAGGCTATTGGTTGGTGATAAGGATCAAGGTCACAAGGGACAGAGTTTGAGTACGGAGGCTCAAAGGATAAAGGGGCAATCATGGATATACCCGGATAAGTTGCTCAGATAAGAGGGGAAGGATGCCCACGGATAAGTTGATTATGATGATGGGGGAAACAGATGAGATGAGATGATGATGATCTGATGGGATGCTGGGCCAAAAGGCAGGGGAGAGCCCCTCCTTTTATAGACATGAGGCCCTGTATACTATGTACAAGAGATACTACAAATAGGTGCGGGAAAATGAAAACATAAAAAAAGATGACATGAGAGGAAAAAAAAAATAAATGTTGCCCGCATCGAGAATGACCGCGGGCAACCAGATGGACACCCGGGACAGCAATTGCGGGTGTCAACAACAGCTGTCGTCGCCCGATCGGCGGCGACAGCGGGGTGAAGGTTCCGACGGCCGCGAGCGGTTGCTTGCGGTTGTTGGTCGGATCAGATGATGGGCGAGGAGGGCGTGAGTGAGTTTGAGTTGATGGTCGTCGTCTTGGCCGTCATCGTCGTCGTTGTTGTCGTCGGATTGGAGGGATGAGCGGATGGTAGGAGTGATAGACCGATCGAATGATAGTTGACGACCATCGCGACAAGCGACGGCGTCGGTTGGATGAGAGGATCGGGAAGGATTGAAGGGATCGTCGAAGGTGGTTTGACAATTGCTCGCGTCGCCAAAAGTCAGGGCCGCAAGCGCGACAAGTAGGAGTTGAACATAGGAGGGGGGATCGAAGCGGAGAGAAAGGCAAGAGGCCTGTCCTAGACCGCTAGGACAGGGAGAAGTTGAGAGATGGGGGGAAATGAAGGTACCCATAGGGGTACAACCAAAAAAAAAAATATTTTTTTTTTTTTTTTTTTTTTGATTTATTGATGGATAAAGAGTGTAAAAAAATTAAAAAAACTTTTTTTTTTTTTTTTTTTTCCGTGGTGTCCTGGGTTGGTCACCACATCTCTCCCCAACTTACAGACTGTCCCTAGTCTGCATCTAAAATTTGAAGGGATTAAAAAAAAAAAAGGCAGGGAACAAAGAAATTGAAGCAAAGATTGGCCATTTCTTGATCTTGAGAGCAATTGAAGAGTTGAGGAAAATATCTTGATTCTTCCAAATGAGCCCTAGAAGCGGCAGGAATAGAACAAGAGGGCGTCCCAGGTGCTCACATATGTGGCATACAGTAGAGTTTTACAACAAAAACACAGCAAATGACCCTGGTGGTGCACAATTGGGAGGACTTACTTCTGAGATAAGTTGCCCCCACGACAATGAAACTTCTTGACTTGATCAGAAGAGAACCTTCTGGCCAACCGAGTACCATCCAGCTCCTCCAAAACATAAGATCCACCTCTAACTTGATGAACCACTCGATAAGGGCCATTCCAACGATTAGAGAAAAGCTTGCCTCACTGGGTCTCCAAAGATCGATTATAAGCTATAACTAGGTCACCAGGGTTCAAGGGCTCCCTGACTTGATTAGAGTGCTTGTCCTCCCAATACTGGATGGATTTTTCTCTGGACTCCATCATCTTTTGATAAGCTTCATCACAAACGTCTTCACTTTGCTCCAGTTGCTTGGATCTAGCAACTAACAGATCAGTGGTTGAGGACACCTCTTCCCAAGAGATACCCAAGAAAGATTCCATTTCCAGATCCAAAGGAAGGACTGCTCTTTGACCAAAGATGATTTCATAAGGTGAGTAGCCAGTAGTCCTTTTGGTTGAGATTCGATCAGAGAAGAGAACAAGAGGAAGGAATTTGCGACAATTCTTGCCACTTTCACCAGCCAGTTTAACAAGTGCAGCCTTCAAAGGGGCATGGCCTTGTTCCAAAATGCCTTGGCCTTCAGGATAATAAGGAGTAGTAACTCTATGTTGTCCAGGAAGGGATCGGATCATTTCAGCAAGCTTGCCCCCAAATTCAGAGCCACCATCAGTAGAGTAAGATCAAGCCAGGCCATAACGCATTGTCCAGGTCTTGTAGAGGAAAGCTGCCACTGATTCAGAGCTAAGTTTCTTGAGAAATTTTGCTTCAACCCATCCGGAAAAATCATCTCTAGCCACAATGAGGTATTTAGCACCACCTGCCTTAATATGAACCACATCCATAGCAATCCTTCCAAAGACAGTGGACTCCCCAGTAGGATAACGAATTTCAGCTGGGCGCCTAAGATCACGTTTTTGACAAACTTCACAACTCTTGCACCATTGGGAGACGGATTTCTTCAAAGATGGCCACCAGAATCGTTTGGATAATTGTTGATAAGTTTCGGTTTCCCCACGATGACCAAGGCCTTCATGGAGACTTTCAAGGATAGAATCTTGTTTAGAGGGAATAGTAACAACAATAAGAGCACAAGGATTGCCTCTCTTCATAAGTCTAGAGCCTTGAACAAAAAAATTAGAAGACTTTTGTTCAAGAGATCGAAATTCCTTAGCAGAGAGATCAGGAGGTTTTTGAAGAGTTGAAAGGTACTGCTCTAATTTAAGCCAGAAGCCTTGTTGAAAGCCAGAATAATTTTGAGAAGAAAAAGAGAAAATAGGTTGGATTAAAGGTTCCTCTTCATTGAAATCGATTCCAACATCAGATTTGTTGTCCCCAAGAGGTCGTCAAGATAAACCGTCAGGCATGGTGAAAGATTTCCCCGGCCTGTGAACAATATCAAAAGAGAAAAGCTGGATAAAGGCCACCCAACGAGTCATAGGAGCATTGGGAAGACTGGGAGCGTTGATCATTTCAATGATGGATTGAGCATCAACTTGCAATTCGAAATGTTGGCCCCAGAGAACGGTTTGAAGTTTCTTCATCATTCGAGCCACACCACAGAGTTCCAGTTTGGGCTGGGAGTATCTAGATTCTACATCTGAGAACAACAAAGATTCATAAAGAGCAGGACGGTCCCAACCATTTTCATCTTCCTGAGTAAGGACGGCCCCAACAGATCGATAACTAGAATCAACAGCCAGCTTGATCTTTCCAGCTCCAGGTCCATAAGAGATCTTTTTCAAAACTATGTCTTTACCAACTATCCTTTGAGTAGCTGGAAAGCACGTTCACAATCTTGGGTCCAAATCCATCCAGCATCTTTTCTGGTTAGACAACGCAAGGGTGCACAGATTTTGGATAAAGATGGGATAAAGATTCTAACATAAGTGACAACACCTAGAAAGCCCCTAACTTCAGTTGGATTGATTGGGGTAGGCCAAGAGATGATCTTGTTGAGTTTGGCTGGTGCCATCCTTCTTCCTTCCTTGCAGACCACATGACCAACAATTTCCAGAGCAGGGACACAAGCCGCCAGTTTGGATCCAGAGACAGTAAGGCCAGATTCCTCGATTCGAAACAGAATCCTCTCCAAGGTAGTAGCATATTCCCAGATAAAACAACAAATTCCTGAATGCCAAGGGAAGAGCTCATTATCATAGTCAGATACTGGACCTTTAATTCCTCCATTGTCAATAAATATACCAGCATGATCAGGGATTTCATCCTGGAGGATCCACATCATCTGAGCCTGATAGACTGCAACCGAGTTGGTGGCTCCTTGAGGCAATTGAGTAAGTTGAAATCAACCAAGAGGAGTATTGAAAGTAGTGAGAGGACGAGAAATAGGATGTAAGGATCGTTTGTCATAGCCACCCATAATATCCCCTAGACCATAGCAAGCTCTCCCCGCGAAGGATTCAACAAATTCTTCAGTAGCAGGAGGGATACCAGAGTCTTTAATAGTAACTTTATTAAGAGGTTGAAGATCATGAACTATTCTAAGTTTACCATTACTCTTGAGGACACAGAAGACAGGGCTGGAGTAACTAGAAGTTGACTGTTCATACAGGCCAGTTCGAACTTGTTCCCGGACCAACTTGATGAATTTGTCAACTTTAGCAGCAGGGATAGGGATCTTTTTCTTTTGCCAAGGATCATGTTCAACTACAGGGATGATATAAGGGAGGCCATAGGATTCCCGCAAGAGACCTCTCTCTTCTTCACAGAAAGCAATAGATTTTTCCCTTAGAGATAAGACATTTTTGATTAAATATAACTCATCAGGAAGAAGCCATCCATCTGGACCAAAGTTGACCACCTTCAGAAGTTCTTCAGTGACCCGTCCATTAGGCACAAAGGGACCAGTAAGAGATTGAGGAAGACCACAGTAAGGATCGCGAGATAGAGGAGGACGCATAAGGGGAGGATTGAGGTTGAGAGGCATAGGCTGGTTGACTGGTTGGATCTTCTTAGCAACTGGTTTATACTTAGTGGCAAAAGAGAGAAGTTCTTGTTTCTTCCAAGAGTTGACCAGAGAGACTTGATTACAAAAGCTGAGTCCAAGTTCCAACATCTTCCAAGTCCGATGTTCTGCAATATCCTTGAAGGGTGCCTTTTCCATAAAAGGAGAACCAGGAGATAATATGTTGCTCACATGTGTGGCACAAGGTAGGGTTTTGAAAATGACGGTAAAAGATTGCCCTGGCAGTGCACAATTGGGAGGACTTACTTGTACCCCAAATTGCCTCCACTGAAGCCCATATTCCTTCATACCAAAATCACCAAAAACGGAATTGCAATTAGGATCTAGTTTAGACTCATTGCGGAGATTCAAACCAGAACTGAGAGAAGATTGATCAGACTCAAAAGTAGAAGGAAAAGAAGACACAACAGATCCAGAGAGAGAAGGAGATGGAGAAGAAATATTTTTGGATTTTTCTATTTTGATATGTTTTTGTTTTTTAATATTCTTGAGCTCAGAAGAGAATGATGAAAGGAATTAAAAATAAGCCTGAGGGATGGGAGTTGACCCTTGAGTTGCAGTCTGAGGCTGAAAAGAACTACAACTATTAGTAGGATCAACTATTCCCCTAAAAAATGAGAGGAACTAGAGTTATCCTTCTGCTTTCCCTTAAAAGATGATTTGGGAGAATGACCAGGAAAATCTCTTTCCCAACGACCAGAATCCAAAGAGCAAAGAGGAACTTCAATTTTCCTGCCATCAGCATCAGGGAGAAGAATTCTCTCCCCAACTTGATCAGAAAACATCAGGGTTGCACCAAAGTCCATTAAGAAGGGTTGTCCCAAGATCATAGGACTGTCCAAACGAGTGATCCAAAAGTGGCAGGTTCCAACAATATTTCGACCAATCCTGACCGGTAAATCCTCAGCAATACCAACCAGTTCACAAGCTTGATTTCCTATCCCATACACTGCAGAGTTGAAGCTGACCCTAGGACTAAGTTTGAGCTTGCAGGCCATAGCATCCGAGATTAAGTTAAGCTGAGATCCAGAGTCCACAAGAGGAGAAACAGTTTTAGCTGAGTCACCAAGATAACAAGGAAGGAAGCCAAGGGGACAGGAATAATGGTTGGAGTCTAAAGAAGGACTGGTTCCACCAGAGTCCTCCATTAAAGTGCCAGAGGAGACTTTGAGTTCTTCAGGGCCAATTTCCACACGTCGACGAGAGACCCATTTCTTCATTCCTTCAGCAACAGATGGAGAGATCAATAGGAGTTCAGCCACAGATAGATCAGGAATTTTGAGATCAGAAATTTTCTTTAATAATCCCTCCACAGCATTGGGGTGATCCTTGGAGATGCCCCTTTCAAATCAAACTTTGGTCTGGGTGGAGGGAGGAAGTTCAGGTGACGTAGAATCTAAGATAGGATTAGAAGGTTGAGGTGAGGGAGAAGGATCAGGGTGATCTGGGAACCTCTCCATGAGTGGTTCCTTTTCCACCTCCATGTCTTCTACATCAGAGGAAAGAGGCTCAAGTGATGATCAACGTTTAACGGGTTTTTGAAGGATTGAAGTTGGCAAGGAAGGAGCCTTATGAGGTTTAGGTTCCTCATGTTGTTTCCTGGCTGGATCAGATTGATAAGTAGTCCCAGCAAGACTAGAGGAAGAAATAGCTGGAGGATACCAAGGTTGGAGGGTACCACAGGATGATCGAAATTAAAAGGAAGCAAGAGATGCTTTCACAGGAGGTGATGGCTGGTAAGAGGCCACCACATGTCGGATAGGCCGAGACGAGTCAAAAGGGATTAGAGCACCATTAGGGAGGAAGTAATTGTTCCCCCTCTGCTCTACCAACTTTTCCTTTAGGTCTTTCTGAAGTTCTTGGCATTGTCCGGTTCCATGGCCTTCCCTATGACAGTAGTAACAGACCAGAGTTGATTTGGGGACAGAAGAAGGAGTTTTAGGAGTAGCTAGCAAAGAAATCTTTTGATCTATTTTGTTCTCAAAGGCTCTAAGTAACTTGGTGATTTCATCTATAGTAGTAGGTTCTCAATTGGAATTAGGATCTGCTTTAGGCCTACGATCTGCCTCCATTTTAATAATAATATTGTTTGACTCTTTGAAAGAAGGAGCATGGACCGGTTCAGTAGTTCTAGGCTTTTCAAAGGTAAGAGCAGTTTGACCTTTCATGACTTTATCCACAGTACTCCTAAGGGTAAGAAAAACAGGGAGCTTGAATCGATTATCCCTGGTGGTAATCATGGATCCAGATTTGACCAGTTCTTCTTTAATCCTTTCCTGCACAGCCAACGAAAAAGATTGGAAGAACTTTGCTCAAATTTTGTCCACCGTGTCAATGTGATCGTTTTGGATAAGATAGTTTTGAATGGGATCCCAAGACTTCCTAAAAATCTGATAGTCAGAGGCTGAAGAAATACCACCATTGGAGATCCACTGAGAAACCAGAGCATCCAAATCCTGCAGAGTAAACCTAGCCACATCTATTTTACCCCAGTATGCCAACATAGCCTTCCTGAGAAGCGTCCAGTTATGGGATTCAAATCCCTTGAAAGACTCAATTACCTCCATAACTTCATCAGAGGAGATAAAGAATCGCAACTGATAAGCCATATCAAATTCACTAGCTCCATCCACTTCAGCAGCCATTTTGTAGGAGTCCAAGAATCGCTCGACATTTGTACCGTTGAAGCCTAAGTTCTTGTTCTGAGGTTTGATCTTTACCATCTTAGGTCGGACAGAGGTGGTCGGAGTAGCGGAAGATGCCATATCGAATAACAGAGTTCCTAGGGGATCCAAAGAGCAGATTTCCAAAGTGGCTCACGAGTGTGGCAAGAGTAGGGTTTCGCCAAAAATGACAAGTATCTTGCCCAAGCGGTGCACAAATTGGGAGGACTTACTTCTAGGATAAGTTGCCTCCACGGATCAGATTTGAGAAGAGAAAAAAATAGGAAAAAAAAAGATCAGATTTCGAGGTTGATTTTAAATTTCTTGGGACTGTAAATCCCAAGGTTGCTGGTTTGATCCCGGCCCGGGGGACCAAATGTAAGACTCCAAACGGTGCTAAGCCATGGCAGTTCTGTGGAGGGGAAAGGTGCTGTTTAGGCTGCCCTCCTAGGAGTTACAATAATATTTAAATGTAACCGGAATCAAGGTCCAGAACCTTATGGATGAGAAATCAAAGTAAGAAAAGAGGATAAGAGTTGTCGGTAGCAATGGAAACAACACTATCTGAGGAAAGATGGTGCAGGTAAAGACTTGAACAAATAAGTCAAGGTTTGTTCAGAGTTCAATAGAACAAGGCAGTTGTAAGTAACAACACCCACAAGCTAATAACTCTGGTCGTCAGCAGCTGATTAGAAAAGATCAACTCAATCCCAACCAACCTCCAGGTTCTCAATGAACCTGCCCAACTCTCCGCAATCAAGCGCTTGAAGGGTACCAGATAACTGTGGGAGGCTGAAAAAAACAAAAGCAATTTGTTTATGAAGCTCTAGAAGCAAATCAATAACGAATTCGAGCAAGAATATCCCAAAACTTCTCAAGGGACTCAAGAATAGCGTGGCAAAATTCAACCTTAAAGAAGAAGGGAGGTATAACACTCCAGGTTTTAAGCTTAATAAAACCTCTTCAATCAATCGTGATTGGCTCCAGAAAGATGATCAAGGAGAGATCAAGACCAGTATGGTCGGAAAAAGGGATCAGAGTGGTATAACACACCCAAGAATTCAGACAGACAGGAATTCTTCTTCAACCAGCAAGGCTATTGGTTGGTGATAAGGATCAAGGTCACAAGGGACAGAGTTTGAGTACGGAGGCTCAAATGATCAAGGGGCAATCATGGATATACCTGGATAAGTTGCTCAGATAAGTGGGGAAGGATGCCCACGGATAAGTTGATTATGATGATGGGGGAAACAGATGAGATGAGATGATGATGATCTGATGGGATGCTGGGCCAAAAGGCAGGGGAGAGCCCCTCCTTTTATAGACATGAGGCCCTGTATACTATGTACAAGAGATACTACAAATAGGTATGGGAAAATGAAAACATAAAAAAAGATGACATGAGAGGAAAAAAAAAAAGAAATTTTGCCCGCATCAAGAATGACCGCGGGCAACGAGATGGACACCCGCGACAGTGGTCGCGGGTGTCGACAACGGATGTCGTTGCCCGATCGGCAGCGACAGCGGGGTGAAGGTTCCGACGGCCGCGAGCGGTCGCTTGCGGTCGTCGGTCGGATCAGATGATGGGCGAGGAGGGCGTGAGTGAGTTTGAGTTGATGGTCGTCGTCTTGGCCGTCATCGTCGTTGTCGTTGTCGGATTGGAGGGATGAGCGGATGGTAGGAGTGATAGACCGATCGAATGATAGTTGACGACCGTCGCAACAAGCGACGGCGTTGGTTGGATGAGAGGATCGGGAAGGATTGAAGGGATCGTCAAAGGTGGTTTGACGATTGCTCGCGTCGCCAAAAGTTAGGGCCGCGAGCGCGACAAGTAGGAGTTGAACATAGGAGGGGGGATCAAAGCGGAGAGACAGGCAAGAGGCCTGTCCTAGACCGCTAGGACAGGAAGAAGTTGAGAGATGGGGGGAAATGAAGGTACCCATAGGGGTACAACCAAAAATTTTTTTTTTTTTTTTTTTGATTTGTTGATGGATAAAGAGTGTAAAAAAAAAATAAAAAAACTTTCTTTTTTTTTTTTTTTTTTTCCGTGGTGTCCCGGATTGGTCACCACACCGGCTCAGACCTTTTGGATGCCTTGGTTACTATCTTATTCCCGAATCCTTTCAAACCTCCAAGTTCAGCAAGAGGGGTCTGCCCTGTCTTTTACTAGGGTATCTGAACGACTTCTCCACATTCAAAGTCCTTGAAATCTCCTCCAAGAAAGTGTATTCCGTGAAACACGTTCATTTTGTTGAACACTCCTTCCCCGGGCTTGATTCCTCCTCTTCTTCTCCTTCTTCCTTCTCTCCCTCTGACTCTTTTTTTTTGTCACTCCCCTCTATGTCGCCTACTCTCTCTCCTGTCTCTACCACTGATGTTGCTGTTCCCTCTCCCAAGTCCATCCCTGCTGACATTCCGTCCGTAACTCATTCCCCTAAATCCACTGTCCCTAAGACTCCACGCATTCTTAAAGAAGTTGATCCGGCAAACATCATACATCACAGTCGCCGTCCAGTTGTCTTCCTAACACTACCAATTGAATCACCACCAGATATAACTCCTCACTATCATGTCTTCCACACCTCCCTTGAATGAATCCCAACCTCCTATGGAGAAGCTCTTCAATCTCCCGACTTCCTCAAGTGGATGGAGGCAATCAACAAGGAATTCAAGAACATGGACGACCATCAAGTCTGGATCATGGTCAACACTCCCAAGGGGGTAAGACCTCTTGATTGCACGTGGGTATTCAAAGTAAAGAAAAATGAAAAAAATCAAGATGTGGAGCATAAAGCTCGTCTATGCGTGCAAGGATTTTGGCAGATCAAGGGAGTAAATTTCCATTCTACCGATTCCCCGACTGGGCATCTTAACTCCCTTTGGCTGCTTATCTCCTTTGCAGTGCAGAAAGGCCTGCTATTTCACCAAGTTGACGTCAAATCTGCCTTCCTGAATGCTCCGCTCAAAGATCTGATCTATATCAACTCACCTCCTGGGCTCAAATTACCCAAAGGAAAATGTCTCCACCTGAAGAAGGCTCTCTACGGCCTGAAGCAGGCTCCTCAAGCTTGGCATGCCACCCTCTCAGCTTGGCTCCTGTCCATTGGGTTCAGGCGCTGCACGGCCGAGCCGTCCGTATTCTGGTCCGCGGACACCTGGCTCTTTGTGCACGTGGAAACCATAGCTGTCTTCAGCAAGGACCCCAAGACTTTTATCAATCTTCTCTCCAGTTGATTTCCCTGAAAAGACCTGGGCAAGGCCAAATTGCTGTTGGGAATGAAAGTATCTGTCACCCCTACTTGCGTCTCTCTTGACAAAAGGCACTATATCGAGCAATGTCTGAAAGAATTTGGCTTATTTGAAGACCATCCGTCTAAAACTCCTCTTAACCCTAAGTCATCTCTTGTCCCAGCTTCAAGGTTGGACATTGACGCCTTCAAGACCTTAAACATCAACTTTTGGTTGGTTGTGGGGGCGCTAAACTTCATCAGCTGCACTACGCGCCCCGACATCACGTTTGCCGTCAGCTCCCTGTCTCAGTTTCTCAAAAGTCCCGGTCTCAAACATTATGAAGCAGCAAAGAAAGTGTTTTGGTACTTAAAAGGTACCGTTGGGTACGCTCTCACCTTCCACAAGTCCCCATTGCCATCGTCTCCAATTGTTGCATACGCCAACGCAGACTGGGCAAATTGTCCTTTCTCTTGCCGTTCATACTCCGGAAACTGCGTATTCTGGAATTCTCACCTCATCTCCTGGCGCTTGAAAAATCAACCAACTGTCTCTCTCTCAACCACAGAAGACAAATATAAATTGTTGACGGATGTTACCAAGGAAATCACATGGTTGCGAACTCTCCTTGCCAACTTCTTTTGTCAAGAAAACTCAACCTCCATTCTACTCAACAACAACAAGGGGGCAATTGACTTGGCCAACAACAAACTCAATCGTTCCGGCTTCCGGACCAAACACATGGATCTAAGGTTTCACTTCATACGGGAAGCCATAGCTGCCGGCACCATTGCCCTGCGGTTCACTCCTTCACTCAGTATGATAGCCGACTTTCTCACCAAAGCTGTTGGTTGTACCGCCATCATTCGATCTCGCAAAGCTGTCAACCTTCTCTGCTCTCAATCTGACGCTTAAGAGCAAGTGGGGCTGTTGGAATTCCTAGTTGACTGTCTGTATGCTGCTCTCTCACTGTTTCCTATTTTGTTTATTTTCTTCTAACTCTGTTTATTTTCTCCTTGTTCTTTGTTCTCTGTTCTTCACTACCTTCTCCTCTCATGTTTTACCTTCCATCTCATCAGCCTGCTCCTCACCATCCTTGACCTCAAGCGCGCGCTCTCCCTTGTGATCCTCCTGTGACTGCCTCACTCGCACGTAACATTCCCCTCATGGATTTCTTCTGTGCTCCAACGTCTGACCCTGGATCACCACCATCATCTCTCAAACAACAACCATCAACTCTTCCTCCCTTATTCCAACCATCACCTCCCCGACAGCCACTCTCAACCACCCCTTCTGGACCTCAACCTACCTCCTCAACTCTCAGGCGCTCTTTCCTCACTCAGCCTGCTTATTCGTATTCCCTCTAAACATTCCGCTTCTTCACTCATCAAATTTGTGCTCAAACTTTTCTTTCCTTTCTCAACCTTCAAATCTCTTTCCTTGCTCCCCTACCTGGACACGCGGTCACTGAGTCCCTTAGGTATTTCTTTCAACCACTTCACGTTCTCTCATTCATGTCACGCTCTTTTCCACTTGTACTATGTTCATGATCTCTCTATCCTTTTCATGATCTCTTTATCCTTCCTATGCTGAAATAAACATTCCTTACTTTCATTCTCTTAACTCTTCAGGAACAACTATCCTCTTGAGTCAAAAACCCAGGCTAGATACCAACCACTATTTTGATAAAAAAAAGGCAATCAATTCATTTCCTTTCCAAAGCCTTTGATAATTCACTCACAAAATATGTTTTATCTGTTTGTATAGATAATATGTGTCACTAAAACTTGTTTGTAATAACAACAAGAAGTTCACATTCCTCCATGCTGGCATTACAGTTTCTTGTCACAATTCATATGTTTTCAACCAGATGTGGATTTGCCAAAAGCCAGATAACTACTTTGACCAACATCAATACCTTCTAGCAAATTTAACTTATGCTAGTGGGAAATATGTGGTTCCAGCATACCACAATGTTTCATCCAATGATCAAGCCAAAACTGATTTCAAATATCATCTTCCCCAATCACAAGTTTGGATTAAGCATGCCATAGGAATCCTGAAAGGAACATGGGTCAGCTTATGGCAGATGCAAAACCAGTTAAAAAATTCCAAGGACATGAAGATCCTTATCAACTGGATTATAAGTTTTGTAATCCTTCAAAAACTCCTTTCCAAAATCAAAGATGAACAGGACAAAATATTCAAAGAAGATATTTCAGATCTTCCTCAAGTCATCCTGGTCTCATCTTCTACCTCATCTTTGGCAATGAGAGAGCAGATTCTATGCCTCAAACTTGCTCACTTTGATGGGTAGCATTTGGTTTTTAAATAGGTAAAAAAATAAAATCACAGAATTATTTTTTGTTTTTTTTGTTTAACCAAGAATACTAGGCTGACTATGGTTTTTTTTTTTTTTTTTTTTTTTTTTTTTTTTTGGTGGACTTAGAAAAAAATCAAAACTTCCAAACCACCTCACCCCACCAAACCACTGGTCCAACTTCACCAGTCCACTTCCTCCTCCTCACCCACCACCAGCACCTCACCATCACCTCCACCTCACCAACCCTCTCCACCTCACCCACCACCACCACCTCACCCACCACCATCACCTCACCTCACCTCACTCACTTCCTCACCTCCTCCCAACCCTGGTAAGTCGCCTCCCCCCTCTTCCTCTTCCTGCCCCTCACTGGTTTCTGATACTTTGATCATTCAACCATTAGGTCCCCCCTGGCTCCATTACTCCATCCATCAAGGTGAGCCCCATCCCCTCCTCCTCCTCCTTTTACTCTTCTCCCTGCCCCTCCAGATTGATTGCATATCAATTGCTTGACCAATTGCTTGATCAATTAAATATCAATTGCTTGATTGATTGCAAATTAATTTCTAAATTGATTGAAAATCAATTGAGCATCCAACTTGCAATCAATAATGGCTCATCTCCCCCCCTCTTCCTTCTCCTTGTCATTTTCATCAGATGAAGCTGACCCTTTTTTTTTTTTTTTTGGGTTTCAGCTTTGAATGGTATTGATTTTCTCTTGTTTGTTGATCATCTACCTTGATTAAATTGCAATAATGATTTTTTTTTTTTTTTTTTGGAGCCATGCAACACAAACCCATTTTTACCCCTTGTTCTGTTGACCCCTGCCCCTTTTCTGGACTTTAAATTCTTCTCCCACCCCACTCAAAATGTCATACAACCAGATCATTTCCATCTTGATCCTCACCCCAAGCACAGAAGGTGCATGGGAGGGATCAAGATGGAAGGAGATGGTTTGAAAAACATGAAAAGAGGTGGCAAGCAAGGGGCTCTTTGGAAACAGAAGTCTCAAATTAGAGATTCTGAAATATCTTTGGAAGTAAATGAAGATGGGTTTGAAAAAAAGGTGGTTTGTTCTTGCAAAAAACTACATCCTTTGGATTTGTAACCTGCTATTGCTTCCAAAAAGAAAACTTGAAAACCCACCCCCAAAGAGTTTGGAAAAGCCAAACTGAAGATTGAAAAATCTCATTTCTTCAGCTCTGGAAAGGTTTCTGTTCTTGATTGTTCAAATTGCCACTCTCTGGTTTCAATAATAAAATTTGCCCCATTGGATAAACTCTCTAAGCAAGAAAAGAAGGACCTCAACTTGGTCACAACATTCCTTTACCAATTGAAAAAGTTTGTCAAAACCATTGGTCCCTCAAGATCTTGGGGTGGGAAAATGTGGGCAATTGGATGGCAAAAATGAATGCACCCTTCTGAAATTTTTGGACGCTATTTGAAGAAATCACGTATTCAATCTTCCCCTCAGGAGTTTTGATTTTTGAACCTTAGTTCTGACAATGTAACACAAGTTTTAGGCCAAATTTCCAGAAGATTAGCCAGACTGAAACACAACTCCAACTGAGAAACCATGCTGGACAACAATATCCCCTCTTTCTCTTCATTGAAATTTGGATCTGGCATCACTCCTTCTGATTGTTCCCCTCACATTGCCTTCAACTCAGACTCCTTCTACAACTCTCCCCATATTGAAAAAGGTGATGTCTCCTCCTATTCCTTTTTACTGGTGGTGCAAACCAAAAAATTCAATGGACAAATTATTGAAAACAAGAACAGATATCAATTATCCAATGGCCAATTTTTCTTCCCTGAATTGGGATTTGGAATTGATTTCAAAGAAAAAGGTATTTTAAAAATGGTTTGGGTGACAAATAAGTACAAGCATTGTACTTTTCCTGCTGTGGATACTGCCACCCATACTAGGATGGCTATGTCTTTGAAAATTAACAATAAAACTCTCAAAACTTGCAAAGAATTGAAAAGCAGTCAAATATATTAAAAAAAAATCAAATGAAAATAAAAAACATTTTTTCATTGGTGGTGTTAAAAATAGGCCCAAAAATTCTTGTATTTGAAAATAATTTTATTTTTTTATATTTAAAATTTTTATCAAAGCAAATATTTGACAAGCCAAGCAATCAAGTAATTTCCTTTATTTCATCAAAAGTTCAAATGCTACCAATACATTCCATGGCTACTGATAAACTATCTATTTTTCCATGAATAGCCTTTCCATCAACTTTTGGATTTGGTCTTCCTCTTGATCCTTCTCCTTTTCCTCTTTTTGAAACTCCAGCTCAGCCTGTTTCATTTGCCACTCAGCATGCAAATTTCATTGATGAGCCAAAATCTCAGCTTTCCGCTTTTGACAATCCAAAGCCATTTGAAAATACCACTTCTCCTTTTCAAATTGAAGTTTTTCAGATTCAATTTTGAATTTCACCTTTCATTGGAGGGGAATAGGAATGAGCTGGATTTTGAAAGCAATGAGAATCAAATGATCTTACTTGAATCTTGCTTCTCCATGATATCCTCAAAGCCAGAAAAATTTTAGGTGTTTCTCCTCTTTTGACAGCTATTGGGGTTGATTTTGATGGAATTGGAGGCCTTTTGCTTTCCCTTTGCAGAGAAGTTTTGCATGGAAACGTCTTTGCTCTCATTTGAAGAGGATTTGGGAGGCCCCATTGGCTTGAGTATTTGGCCATTGAGGAAAGGATGAGCCTGTTTTTTTAAAATCTAAATCAGTCAGGATTAACCAGACAGAAGAGAAAAGAACTTGGTTCATTACTTGAGAAGATGTTTATGGTAGTGGAAATACAGGAACAACTTGCTCCTCATTGGCCAAGTTGTTAAGTTCTTCCACCCCAGGAATACAGAAATAAAAAGAAGGAATTTAGGGTTCCAAGGAAGGGTTTGGATTGTTTATAAATGCTTATGTAGATGTGATTGTAGCTGGTTCTGTTGGAATATCCTCCTCCACATCAAACTGGGGCAATGCATAGGTTTAATCAGGATCATCATTCCTAGGCTGAGCATCCACAGCCAAGTCCTCAGAATCAACTGAATCTGATTTTTGGGCATCAAAAGCGGCTAAAGGGGTGATATTAGCCTTCTCACCAAAGATTTCATCCATTTGAAAATAAAAAGGACAAATGGAGTCCAACTTAAAAATGACCAAGTTGATTCCCTTTGATTTATTGGAGTTGGTGATACCAAAGCCAGTGGAGATTGACATTGAGTGGGCTTTCTTGTACATAGTTCAATAGTCCTTGAATTGCTTCTGCATCTGTTTGGATGAAAGGTCCAGCCCACCTGTTTTTTTATTCTTAAGTCATTGGCCATCAGGAGATAACCATTATCCTTAGAGGGGAGGTTTTCCAACTTGTGTTTCATTTTTGGATTCAAAGAACCCATTGTAGTTGGACATAATTTTGAGCCAGTTTACCAGGATGATGTGATCAGCTCTCTTGAGCTTACTTGTGCCTTTGGAAGCCAATGGGGGAGGATTGTCGGATTTTGAGTTCCTGGGGGATGTTCAATTTTGTCCATTGCATTTTTTAGTGGACTTGCACAGGGAAGATTGCTCAGGGGCTATTTAAAAAGAGTAAGTGGGATGAAGGGATGAAGCAATGAAGCAATGAAGTGATGAAGCAATGAAGCAATGAAGTGATGAAGGGATGTGTTGAAAGCAGGGATGAAGTGATGAAGCAATGAAGCAATGAGAGTTAGGATGTGATCAAAGCAGGGATGAAGCAATGAAGTAATGAGAGGATGGATGTGATGAAAGTGATAATGTGTAAGAAAGTGATTAGAGTGATGAAGCAATGAGAGTGATGAAGCAATGAGATTGATGAAGTGATGAGGATAGGGATGAAGAGATGAAGAGCAATGAATCAAATTTTTGGATGAGGTTGTAGTTAGAATTTTTATGATGAGGTTGGAGGTTGAAACTAGGGGTGATGATGTGGAATGATGGATTGGGGAGGTGAAAGCCTTTAAATACTTTATTCAAAAAAAGCCCATTTATTTTCAGGTACCTTTGACACGTCTGATGTGAAATAAGTGGGTTTTTTTGATTTTTAATGGCGGGCTTGAAATGGTGGATTTGGGTTGAAACTGGCGATTAAAAAATGGCGGGTTTGCTTAACTTTGATACACCCTATTAAATTTTCTCATTGGAGTTTTGAATCCTTTTTTTGCATTTTGAATTAATCTTTTTTGGAGATTCAAGATTTCAGAAAATTTAAAAAACAACAAAATATCTTCTTAAAAATAAAGAACAAATATGGATAAAAATATTAAATTTTATTCAACTATGGTTGCTTTTATGTTTCTACTTGAGTTTATTTGAGGGAACAAAAACTAATTACCAAGCTTTAAATTTTTATCAATAATGGTTTTCCATGATTTGGAATCCTTGGTAACAAAGCTTTTCCAAAGCCTATCTAACCTGGGAGCTTTCCAATGATCAGAATTGAAATTTAATGAATCTATATGTGTTCTTCTAAAATAATGAAGCAAATAGGAGAAGATTTTGAATTTGGAGTGGGAGGGGAATTCAGAGGAAGATAAGTGAAAGGCACCAAAGAAGAAAACAGAACCACTGGAAAGTCATATATTTCAGCAAGAAGGAAGCCATGGAATTGAAATTTCATCCACATTTTTATGGGAGCTGGACAAGAAAGGTGGTTCAGTTACCTTTTTGCTTCTTGGAAAGTTTCACCCCAGATTTCATGCAGTAATCTTTTATCATTTAAAATTGGGTTTTGATCCAGCTTTTTCGCCATTTCTTTCCTGACTGCAATCCAGTCTTCTGAGTTCCTCCCCAAAAAAATAGCTTCTGCTCTAAATCCACAGTTCCCATGCCATATGACATCTTGAACATGTGATATATGTGGAATGGCTGTTTTGGGGGAAATAAGATGTTTTTATGGGAACCAATACCAAAAATCAGAATTTTTCATAAAAGAAGAAATGGTATAAAGATAAGTATCACTTCTTCAATTGAGACTTCCGCAAAGATTCCAGAAGAAGAATATGATAATGTGCAGGAAACCGAGAGGAAAACCCAAAAAAAATTCAGAAAAAATTAAAAAATGAGAAAATATCAAATTTATTCACTTTATCACTGATTGTTGGGGCTGCTAATACCTTCCTTCCAGGACAATGGTAAGGAGAATCAGCATCATCATTGGATCTATTTAGTCTCTTAATTCTTGTCCCAGGATTTTACTCAGCACAAGCAACCTGCGTATTCACAAGGGTTCCAGACCCCTGATAAATGTTTGAATGAAAAAATGAATGAAAAATAATATCCAAAAAATCAAAAAAATAAAATAAAATAAAATAAAAGCTTGAAATCTTTATAAAATCCAATTCTGGAAGCTCTTCATCTGCTCAATCTTCCAATTCATTCAAATCTGGCACCACTCCATGTCCTGAATATTCCGCTTCAGTCAGAAATTCATCCTTTGCCAAAAAAAAGACAAGATTAAAAAAAACCATTTCAGAAAAAAAAATAAAGATATAGTTTTGACTCTTCCTCTGATCCACCCTTGTTTTTTTCCTTCCACTTTCCCTTTATGGACTCCCAATTTCTTGAAAAATGCTCACATGGGAGAAAAATATTAATTATTTTTTTTTTCAAAAAATGGTGATGGACCTTTCAATTTTCTATGAATTTCTTCTTTGGCCTTCCTCTCCTCTTGGGTTCTTCAAAATATTCAGGACCAGATGGATCTCTTTTACTTGGGGACTGAGAGATGTTCTTGAACTTATTGACTGCTTCTTTGGGTCTTCCTCTTACTTTGGATTTTTGAGTAGAATTTGGCTCATGAATCAGGGTAAGTTGATATCTGCCACTGCACAGCTTCTTGGTTTCATGCTGTGGTAAACCAAACCTGTCCTATAGCCATCAGACTCATTTTGTCTTATGAATTATTATTCTTATATCAAATTCAATTCAAGAAAATACTAAAGAAATTCCAAACCCCGCATAAACTAGGCTCTAAACTCAAACCAACCGGAAAACCCAAATCAATCACCAGATAAAACCCTTCAACCATATCAACACCTGTCACAAAGAAAACCCAAAACCTGGCACAGACTGGATTATGTCACATGGATTAATGGAAAGTCTTAATTGAATATATAATCAAAAGATTATTCTCAAAATAACCACACAACAAAACAACATACCCCATACCAGCAGGACTTAAACCATATCAGTACCAATGTTACACTACAACCAGTACTATGAAAGCAAGTTAAACTACTTTTCTGGAACTTTCACCACCAGATAAGCCCTCAGAAGCGTCCTCTAAAGCACTCTGATACTCAGTTTGCCACCATTCCAACCATACAACACACACACATGCACCAACAGAAGTAGGGGCTCATGCAGCCAAGTATCTATTAATTCTCACCAACCAGCAATAACAACTCAGTACACATGACTTTTCTGGAACTTTCACCACCAGATAAGCCCTCCGAAGCGTCCTCTCAAGCACTCTGATACTCAGTTTTCCACCATTCCAACCATACAGCACACACACACATGCACCAACAGAAGTAGGGGCTCATGCAGCCAAGTATCTCTTAATTCTCACCAACCAGCAATAACAACTCAGTAAACATGACTTTTCTGGAACTTTCACCACCAGATAAGCCCTTTGAAGCGTCTTCTCAAGCACTCTGATACTCAGTTTGCCACCATTCCAACCATACAACACACACACATGCACCAACAGAAGTAGGGGCTCATGCAGCCAAGTATATCTCAATTCTCACCAACCAGCAATAACAACTCAGTACACATGACTTTTCTGGAACTTTCACCACCAGATAAGAGCTCTGAAGCATCCTCTAAAGCGCTCTGATACTCAGTTTGCCACCATATCAACCATACAACACCTGCAAGCCACACTCTCAAGTTACCCAAGCGGACATGCGGTAAAACAGCATACCTCATATCTCCACAACTAATTACATTGAAACAGCATGCAGGTAGTTCCTGAAACATTTTATAAATGATAAGGACTCAGACGCGTCCTAAGAAACACCCAGAACATGACTTTCCACCACCAAACTCATGCAGGTCACACCATTCAAGCTACCAAAGAGGGCTTGCAGCTGCCAAGCATGTTTCATGCTTTTCCCAACCAGCAAAATTAACTCAAGCTGCAGGCAAATTCTGCATCATTTTTTATACAAGATAAGCACTCAGAAGCCTCCAGATGACACCATTCTTATCTCTTATCTCATATCTTAGCCTGACTCTCAAAGATTGAACTAAAAAATACAGTTATCTCTCAGCCTGATTTACACATTTTATAGGCAGAATGATCTGTCTCATGTAACTGTACCCTCCTGTGCTTCAACAGTGCAGAGAGAGGCTCAGAACCGCACTCAGGGGAGCCCTGGGTATCCCCTGAGGAAGTATTTTTCTATTTAAGGGGCCTCTTTTGCCCTACCCAAGTTGTCTAGCATGGCATCAGCCCCAGAGTATGGCATGAGCCCCAGAATTATGGCATCTGCCTGACCAGTTACTTACCTAGTACCCAGTTATAAGTGAACCAGAATAAAGTGAAAAGGAAATGAAGGATCAAACACGAAATTATCATTGACCATTTGACCCAAATCCTGGTGTTTTTGAAGAAGGGTTCTTGAGAAAAGGCCTGTTCTTCAGCACCTATTTTTAAGAGGTAAAACCCCTTATTTTTGATTAGTAAATTCATAAAAGAGGAAGAGCACAACAGAAGAACCAACCAAGCTTTTTTTCCGCCCAGCTCCCTGTGGGCAAGCCCATCTTTGGGTCCTCCTACTGGTTAAACACCTTTTAGTCAACCCCTAAATCCTTTAAAAGGAATTGGAAAAATAGTCAGAAAAAGTCGAAAATTCTTGATTATTAATTGGTGGAAGCTTGCCAATAATCCAATACAACCTGGAAAAGTCTTGAAATTCCTGAAAATCTCTATTAATAATTAATCTAGGTCTGATAAGAGACCTATTTTGAGGCTCAAAGAAACCATCCACTAATTAAAAAAAATTATTGTGCAGACTTATTTTAGTTCAGAAGGGCAGGCAATTCAAAACCACCTTAGCTTACCTCTATCTTTTCAAGACTAGTAGTAAACTAAATTCCCCTTCTAGTGACTGCCAGAAAGCTATTTTCTAAATAATCCCATTATCCCTTGGAGTCTCTACAATTGGTGTCCCAAAAGTGGCCAATTTCCTTTGGAATGATTAGTTATTACCTATAAAAGAGAAGATTTTCGGAAAATTAGCCCCTTTAGTCTTTTAGAAATTCAGGAAAATAAAAGGGGAAATATTCACCAGATATTAGAGGACCTCAAGGACCAACTTAAAGGTTTTGAAGATAATAACCAATTAGCCCTTCCTCAATACCAGGATGAAGCAAGAACTGAAAGACAAAACCAAACTATCCAGTGGACCCCAAGAAAAACCAGATGAAGACCAGGAGAGAATTTAAAATCAGCAAGACATGGAATCAGAAATGAGAGAGAATCTTGCCAACATTTCCAAAGTCCTAAACCAAATCCTTGAAGAAAGAACAGCACAAGGCATCCCAGAAACTCCTTATACTCAACAAAAAACCAGAATTCAAACCTCCACCCCAAGATCACCATTTGAAAGAATGCAAACAAGGACCACTGAAGAATCAGAAGCCCCCTCCATCAGTCCAGGAATAAAAATATTTTCTCAACCTAGAGAGGAAAGAAGAGAAGCAATAAGGAGCCAGTACACTGAAAGAATCCCAGCCCAAGGACCAGCCCGGGATAATTCAATCATCAAGAATGATGAACAAAATGGAGTTTTATTAGATTGAAAAAAGGTAGATATTGAATTTGATGGAACAGAGGTGGAAAAATTTATTTAAAGAATTGAGAAACTGGCTAGAATTCAGAAGGCAGGAGGAATAGATATAGCTCTGCAATTACCTTTTTTAGTCCAAGACAAAAAGATTAGAGAATCTATTGAGGATATGGAAGGACATGAATATGGAGATTGGGACCTTTTGGAGAAGGAGTTGAAGAGGAAATGGGGCACAGCTACCCCCCATAGAAGGTTTAATGAGGAATCCATACCTAGATTGCTCAGACTTACTCAAGATCAGGGAGGAATCAAGACCAAACAGGACTTCCAAAAGTTTATTGGTAATTATGAGGAGATGGTACTCTATTTCATTAGGATGGGGTATGACAACACCAACTGGGAAAGTGGAGAGAACCTCTGGAAAGCCTTGTCCATTGATCTTAGGAGGGAGGTTAACAGAGAATTGGCCCATGTAGGTAGAATCAAGATTGCAAGGGATGGAAGATACCTTCCCCCTGACCTGGAAACCTTGAAGAAATTTGTGGAAATGACTTTGGCCTTATGGGATGTGGATGAAGAAGAAGCACCTAGACCTATCATCAAGAACCCAGCAGAAACCAAGAAAGAATTCAAGTTTCAGCAAGCAGGAATGGATGAACTCTTAAAAATGAAAGAAGAAATCACTAAGCTCACCATGGCCTTAAATCAGAAGCAGGCACCACCACATCTTTAAAGGACCAACCAAGGAATGGCACCAAACTTCAGACCCCCAGTTAACAATGCAGGACCCAGATGGCCATTCAGATGCAACTACTGCAAGGATGAGTACCATACCCAGTTCACCTGTCCAGATCTCTCAGAGGACCTCAAGAACAGGAGAGTGTTCAAGCAAGGATCCAGTTTCTTCTATCCAAATGGGGAACCAGTACCACTGAGTAGCCAGGAAACAGCCAGAGACCAAGTGAAGAAGTTTTCAGGAAACCAAAAGAGCCTTAAGGTTGAAGAACCCCAGAAGAAGGAGGAACCATCCAATGTTGCAGCATTCTTGGAGATTGAAAATTGGGAAGCTTGAAAACCACCAGAAGTCAATGTGAAGGAATACCAGGTCCAATGGGGAATGAGGAAGTCCCAGAGATTGGCTGACAAGTCCCAAGGAATTTCCAAACCAGTAAACCAAGACCACCCAGAGCCAGAGAATGAACCAGCCAAGGAGGTTGGATCCAGGAAGAGAAGAGTAAGTTATCCAGGAGCATGGGTTGAGGAGGATGGCCAGGACTCAGATGAAGAAGAAGACCCCTCAGAAGAACCTGTGAAGAAACCTGAAACTGAACCTGTGGAAGTGAACAAGGAAAGGTCAGAACCAGTATATACTGAAGGAGGAACCAAGATTGAAGAAAGCCTGAAGAAGAAAATATTAAAACAAAGCTTTAACATTACCTTGGAGGAGCTCCTTTCAGTTGCACCAAATTTCTTCCAGCATCTAAAAGATATAACCCTTGAAGGAACCTTGGACTTGAAGAAAGCCTCTAAATCATCAGCAAGCAAAAACAATAAGAGGATTAATGGATGTCAACACCATTTTGAAGACTATTCTGATGAAGAATACCCATGTTCCATTAGCAGCAATCTTACCTATGCTTGCCCATTGGGATTCATAGACATTTGGATAAAAGGAAAAAAGATAAAGGCCCTGGTGGATACTGGTGCTGAATTAAATGTCATACCTGAACATGTGGCAATCCAGGCAGGCTTGGTGTCCAGGGAATTATTCATGAGGGTTACAGGAATTGGAGGCCACTCAACTCCACTAATTGGTTTGGCTGAAAGAACAATGTTTGAGATAACTCCTGGAGAACCCAAATCTGCTCACTTCTTCATAGCCAAAGGATCAATGCATACAGTGCTGGGAAGACCCTTCTTGGTGGATCATAAAGTCAGGTTGGAATTATCCAAGTATAAAGGAGAAGTCTTAAGCTATGAAATAGCAGAAGGGGAGATATTATGCATCCCAATCTGTTCACCAAATCAAGCAGGATGGCAGGTGACACCACCAAGAAGACCACTGGGGATGAACAACATCACAGAAAATCTGGAGGCCCAAGAATACCAGGAAGTAGATTGGACCAGTGGACGGGATATACCTGAAATGAACTTGGAAGGCTTGCCAGATCCTTGGGAAAATAATATTCTTACCCCATCAATCTATGCAGAAGAACCAATTGACAGGACCTGGAATGATCTCCTTGATAAAATGGAAGCTGAAGAGAACCAGGAAAATTTTCAAAGATTGTTTGGAGGGTTCTGGACCAACCTTGAAGACATGGAGGGAGAAAACTGGGAGGAGTTACCTGGAGCAGGCTTGGACAACTCTGAATTTATTGAGTTACTCAATACCCAAGCCACTAATGTTCTTCTGATTGATGGGGATTGGCCATCTCATTATGGAAGAGTTCCTTGGTTCATCAGGTACAGCTTGTACTATGGTGAAGAATGGGCCAAGGATTGGATGAAATGTTTGGTTGTAATGTACCAGGTAATACCAGACCACATCAGATGGTCAGGGTATTTGGAGGAGTAAGTCCCTTCTCCTATTTTATTAAGATTGATGAAGAATTAAGCCTCCAGTTTCCTTTGGTGAGCTGAGGGAATGGGTGGCCAGCACCACCACTGTAATATTTATTGTAAGTTTTTTCACATTGAAGCTGATGTCATTTCCAGAAGAATAATAAATATCTATATACTAAAAAAAAAGAAAAAACAGAGGTATCAGTGATCTTTTTCACTCTTTTTTACTTCCAAAAAAAAAAAAAACAAAAAAAACAAAACAAAAAAAACAAAAAGAAAAATATACTCACTACTTTTTTTAGGATCAAATCTTTCTCCTACCATCAATCCTAGAAAAACCATCAAGATCACAAAATAAAAGCAAAAAAAAATTCATAAAAATCCTATAAAAAATAAAAAAGGGGGTATCAGTGATACTGTTGGTACCTCCAACAAAAAAAAATATACATAATGAATGCTCACCATACTTGCAATACCAGATCTCTCTCTCTATCACCAATCACCGGAAAAACTGTAAAAATCATAAAATAAATCCAAAAAAACATATATACAAAAAAGATCCTAAAAAAAAGAAAAAGAGAGAGATCAGTAATCCCTCCTCAAAACATGAATAGATATCAAACTCACCATTTTAATTTTATTCCTTATTATTTCTAGAAAAGCACCTACAAAAAAAAAGAATTAATAGTATTCCTTTCTCCAAGATTAAAAAAAAAAAAATGTCGAAAAGGGCAATTGGCAGGTTATTCGCGAGCGATACGCGGAAGGGTGATTAATTGCGGCGAGTCGCTCGCCATTGAAGCATGGATAAAAAAAAAAAAAAAAAAAAAAAAAAAAGACGGGGCCGAATCCGATTGGACAACGACGCCGATGGCCGGAAACTTGGCCGCGCCGATGGTTGCGACCATTAACAGTGATAGATTTAGGGGCGTTGGATGCTGCTCAAGTTAGGCAATTATAATTGCAGAATCTAGAATGCTAGAGCCGGAGGTGACAAGAAAACAACAAGACTTGTTTCTATAAGTTGGTAGCGCACAATTGCGGTGAAAACACAATGGATTGATGAACGATGATATTTATGGGCCACATCCCGTGCCTTCAGTGTAGCGTTGGCAAATAGACGGACATGCAAAAAGGAATACAAATGAAGGAAACATTGTCGCATGAGCGCTGCAGCCCCTATCTATTGCTATCTCCATTCCAACCCACTGCTCATGGCGAACGAGGGCGCCCCTTTCTTTCTTCGCACTCAAACTCAAGGCTCAATTTTGCAATCAATCGAGTGATTGATTGACTTCCCAAAACAAACCCTCATCTAACCCGTTGCAATTGCGCCAATGGTCGCGACCATTAACAACAAGCTTTGTCCGACCCGCTCCTTCCTGCGATCGCGATCGCGGATCTGCATGTGTTGGCCATCCAACCATGATCAAAGCAATCGCAATCGCGACTTCAGCGATTGCATTCGCGGCCTTTCGCGGGATCGCCACTGTCAAGTATGAAACAACAAAAAAAAGAGAAGAAGAAAAAGAAGAAAGAAGAAACAAAAAAAAGCAAAGGGCTGGAACCCTTATCGCCTCCAACAACGCCACCCACTCCTTCCCAACACCCGGGAAGGAGCAATCGCGCCGTCCGCGCGGATTTCCGACGGAAGGCCAGTATCAGGATGGTCCTCTGCAAGACTTTAAAATGCAGGATTGGTCCAGCATGACCATAAACTGTCAGGGTGGTGCGATTCACGCTACGCAGGGTCGCACCGCTCCACCGCCCGCGCACGACCGCGCCCTCAAGACAAGTCTCAGTATCAACCTCGACCGACGGATAGCGAAGTCCGGCAGCTTCTTCCTTGCAGCCACACCCTCATCATCCCTCACTCGACCACCCGAACCACGCCGCCTCTCATCAACTCGACTTGCGACCAACACGACAACCGGAAGTTCCACGCGAAGCTGACTCAGGAGGAGAGCGCGATAGGATCAAGTGGAGGTAACTCACAACTCCTTTCTCATTACTTCATCGTCTTCTATCCCTATCAAAATCTCCACTCAGTTCTGTTTTTTCTCAATCAATCTCAACTCACACCGACAGGTCGACCCAGGCTTGTTTCCTTTTCATTCCTCTCATACTGTGTCAGACCATCGTCGTAGGACCAAACTAGTGTTGATCTATTTCAAGGTATTCTACCAATCCCTGTCCCTTTCACTATCATCCCCACTCAATCAACTTACAGTTTGTCTTCATTCTATTCTATTTCAAGTAATCCAATTGCCTATCTTATGTCCTTCAAGGAAGTGATCACGACGTGAAATCACATGGTAGCGAGAGAAACTTCCTTGGCAACAGGCAACCTTGATTGAGTAAGAATGAGCAACAACAATGGAATGGCAATAGTAATACCCAAGTACGACTCGTCAGACTCAAGCTTGGGGACCAGTCATTGCGTTAAAGTGGTTAAGTTGATGGTAAAGAACTGGAATCAATGGCAAATGAGATTTGTAAACATATTAACCAGTAAAGGGTACGAGGAATGGACCAAGGTAAATCGCGGTACACCCATGTTCAGACGCAGAAACGCCTGGGCTCTCAACCAACTGTTCTCAACTACCTCAAGGGATCTTCACCATAACATCAAGGCAAACAAAGGAAGCTTCATCAACGCTTATACCGCCCTGTGCAACGCCTGCGGGGATGCATCCATCCTGACAATTGTGACCAAGTTACAACGGCTTACAAGGATGGAGTACACACCTGGAACGTCCCTACAGGATCACGTCAACAAATTCTCTTCTCTCTACACATTGTTGAAGTCCTCCCTTGCCAACATTCCTGAATTTGCAACAATCTCCACGGGACTGGCCGCATGTCTACTTCTGATAACACTCAACTACGACAAAACTCTAACCCCGTTGGTTCAAAACATGTTTGACGTCAACCCCTTCACCTACAAAACTGTAAGAGACCGTCTCATACTTGAACATAACCGCAGAGAAAATCTGGAGACCAAGGAGGAAATGAACCTGGCAATCAAGGGTCCAAACTGCACCAACTCACACAACAAGAGCAACCCTGGACCTAGAAAGCCAATCAACCATCCATCCTCATCTTCCAACCAACCCAGGAGTGCAATCCCTACAAGAAATTACCCTCAAGGCAAATCTTTGGACGACAAGATTGCCAGATTGGTTGCCAAGCATGTCAAACAGATTAAAGGCAATCCCAAGGCGCACCATCTTTCCAACAAGTTGTTGGAAAACAACGATGAAGTGCAGGAGGAGATTGGGTGCATGGAAGTAGCAAACAACCCGGACAATTACGGATTCTGCCTCACGGACAAAGTTTACCTGGTTCCATCAAGCAAAACCAACTCCATGTTCATCCTAGACTCCGGTGCAACCAAATCAATCATATGTAATCTATCCTTACTAACCTTCCCAGAACCTATCGACAAGGAGATGATAACCTACGGTGGGTCCATCCCGGTCACCCACTCTGGTAGACTTGAAATTGGCGGCACCTGGATACACCCTGTGTACTACGCTCCGAAGGGGCCTCAAAATCTCTTGTCAGTCTCTCAATTAGAAGACCATGGGCTAGTCATATCTCAGCACCATTGTATGCTGGTAGTAAAGCAAGGAGAAAAAATTGTGGCCTGATTCCCTCGGAACGGAAACCTCTATGCCTCGGACCTTGTCTGGGTATCAGCTTTCAATCTAACCAAACATACCAACTGGCACGTAACCTTGGGACATCCATCCGATGTATACCTAAAGAAGTTCCTTCAACTATAAAATCTACCCAAACCAGCCACAAAAAACCCAGCCTCCGTATGCAAAGTATGTTGCCAATGCAAATTGAAATGAATGCCACATCTTAACCCCCTTCCCTCCGCCACTCGCCCGTTCAAAAAGCTTCATTTTGACATACTCCAAATCTCCCCGTTGTGTTGTATTGGATATCAATACATTCTTGTGATCATTGATGATTACTCCCGCTTTAACCGTATATACACCCTCAAGAAGAAGTCTCACTCCAAAGCAAAGATACTCTCCTTCATACGGGAAATACAGAACAAAACGGGTAAATTACCAGCGTATCTCCACTCAGACCGAGGCGGAGAATTTATCTCTAATTCTTTCCTAACCACCATTGCAGATCTGGGATAACCACCGAGCAAGGCCCTGCTGACAGCCCTCAAACCAACGGAATTGCGGAACGATTCAACTCTAAGCTACTCACAAAGATGAGATGTATACTAGCTCATTCGTTGGTTCCCATGAACCTCTGGAACAAAGTTGCAAGATACGCCTCCCACCTCATAAACGTACTTCCTACCAAGAGTCTCGCGTGGTCATCTCCCATGGAAACCCTGGCAAAGGCTAACACCTCCATCAAGCCTCAGCAGGATCTGACTAAACTCCTTCCTTTCGGTCTCAAGGTTTTTGTAACCCGGCCCAATCAAGACAAATTCAGACCTCCCTCAAAACCTCTTCTAAATCTAGGCTTTGAGCCCTTCTCCGACACATCACGATTCCTCGAACCCTCCAGTTTGAGAATAATTGTCAGTCGGGACTTCTCTCCTTCTCCACTAAAATTTCTCTACCGGGAACCTTCTGCGGTCAAAAAACATCACTCCTTGCTCCCTTGAACCAAGCCCCTGAACCCCCCCACCACTCGACTGTATTGATTGCCGTGAACCCTCCAACAATCAGGACCGCCCCAACTTCCAGTACGCTTGGCGCCATGTCCCAACCCCCCTTGCCAATTGACTTGGTATCGGACCAACCCGCTGCAGCCACTGATCAAAATACCGCCCGAATGGCTGATGAGACTCTAACTCAAGCCTCAACTACTGCCATGTCGAAGTACTACACCTTTGTTCCGTACTATGACAAAGCCCCCAAAGATGTCAGTTCCAAAATTGACCCATCCAATATACTCAAAGGCTCACATAGTCACCGCGGCCCAATTGATGAAGCCAACCTCACTGAGGTAATCTTGGTAAAGGACGCCCTGAACTCACCTTACGCCGAAAAATACCTCGAGGAGATGAGGGAAGAGCATGGCCAGCTGATCTTCAAGAACACCGGTACTTTGGTCAAGCCTCCCCCGGGTGCCAAGATAATTGGCGGCATGTGGCGTTTGGTCAACAAACTGAATGAATTTGGGGAAGTTGCTTGTCGCAAGGCGCGCTGGGTGTGTTTCGGAAATCATCAAGACAAGGGGATTCACTATTTCAAAACTTACGCCTTGGTGGCGCGAAATGAGTCTCTCAAGGTGCTCCTGTCACTTGCCGTGCAACAAAAACTCCACGTGTTTCAATTCAACGTCGCAACAGCTTTCCTAAATGGCCTCATCAATGCCCCGGTTTACGTGTCGCAGGTTAGCGGTTTTGAGGAACCGGGCAAGGAAGACTATGTCTGGCTCCTGAACAAATCCCTATACGGGACCAAGCAAGCCCCCAGACAATGGAAAGCTCACCTGGTCGCAACACTTGCAAAATGCGGATTAACGCCGTTGGTGGGTGATGAATCTCTCTTTGTCAGCTCCAATTTAGCCATGAAACTCCACATACACGTTGATGATGGACTAGTTGTCGGACCTGATCGTAAACTCATTCTCCAGTTCCTTCATCAACTCGGCAAGCACTATGAACTGAGAATCAAAGAGAAACCAACCCAACATCTTGGGTACAGCTTGGACTGGGGGCCGGACGGGTCCCTCTTTCTTCACCAAGGCGATTTTTGCAAGAAATCCCTCACTGAATTCCAAATGAAGAACAGTCACCCCGTGAAGACCCCGGCTCTTGTGGATCTTCAAAAGCTTGTGGCACAAGACGCAGAACCAGTGGATTGCCGTAGGTATCAGAAGGCCATCGGAATGCTCCTTCATCTAGCTATCCACACAAGGTCCAAAATTGCCTTCACCACCAATCTCCTATCTCAATTTTCATTGAAGCCTACCGCCTCTCACTGGTCAGCCATGAAACACCTTTTCCGCTACCTCAACGGCACCCAAAACATGGGTATTGTTTACTCACGCTGCGCAGCTGAACGGTCCACCCTGTGTGGTTGGGCGGACACGGACTATGCAGGGTCACTGCTATCCAAGAAATCCACCTCCGGGTACATGATAACCCTCTTCAACAACCCAATCTCCTGGGTCGCAAAAAAGCAATCCGTTGTGGCGCAATCAACCTGTGAGGCAGAATTCATCTCCGCAAACAAGTGCGCCAAGCAACTGCGCTGGCTGTTGATACTGCTCCAAAATCTAAAGATCCTCAGCAAGAAACCTCCCCTCAACGTCATCCTCCGGAACAATAACGCAAGCGCGGTCATGATCAGCAAGGAAGCTCAACTGAACCCAAATTTGAAACACATTGAGGTCAGATATCAGTACATCCACGATCTTGTGTCAAAGAACCTGCTATCCGTACAACAAGTCCCTTCCGCCGACATGCTGGCGGACGTACTCACCAAACCACTAGGCACCGTCAAACATTGGGCAGCTCTGGATCTCATTCACATGGCTCCCGCATGAATCAAGGAGGAGTGTTGGGGTGGTGTGATTCACGCTAAGCAGGGTTGCACCGCTCCACCGCCCGCGCACAACCGTGCCCTCAAGAAAAGTCTCAGTATCAACCTCGACCGACGGATAGTGAAGTCCGGCAGCTTCTTCCTTGCAGTCACACCCTCATCATCCCTCACTCGACCACCCAAACCACGCCGCCTCTCATCAACTTGACTTGCGACCAACACGACAACCAGAAGTTCCACGCGAAGCTGACTCAGGAGGAGAGCGCAATAGGATCAAGTGGAGGTAACTCACAACTCCTTTCTCATTACTTCATCGTCTTCTATCCCTATCAAAATCTCCACTCAGTTCTGTTTTTTCTCAATCAATCTCAACTCACACCAATGGGTTGACCCAGGCTTGTTTCCTTTTCATTCCTCTCATACTGTGTCAGACCATTGTTGTAGGACCAAACTAGTGTTGATCTATTTCAAGGTATTCTACCAATCCCTGTCCCTTTCACTATCATCCCCACTCAATTGACTTACAGTTTGTCTTCATTCTATTCTATTTCAAGTAATCCAATTGCCTATCTTATGTCCTTCAAGGAAGTGATCACAACGTGAAATCTTATAAACTGCATCAGGGTCTTCTGCATGACCCTAAACTGCAGGATGGTCCCACATGACCTTAAACTGTACAAAATGAAACTCAGCCTGAAACATCAGAAGAATCATTTTACACTACCACAACCCAGAAAATGCAGGTGTATTGCGTCTGAAAGAAGGCAAACTGGTGAAACAAGTCCTGATCAAGAGTTTGAACCGCTGAAACAAAAAAAAGATCAAAAAGATCAAAAAACAGGAAAGAAAAAAGAAAAAATCCCTCCACCAACACAAAAAAGAAAATTAAGAATGCCCCTGGACATTGGGCCTTAACCTTTTTTTGAAAAAAAAGAAACATTTTGACTCAATTCTCAGGAAAAGGAATATGGTCCTTGGTAAGACCTTAAACTACCCACAACAACCAAGAATGCCCCTGGACATTGGGCCTAAAAATTTTTTGAAAAATAATAATAATCATTTCAACTCAATTCTCAGGAAAAGGAATATGGTCCTTGGTAAGACCTTAAACTGCCTAAATTAAAAAAATACTAGGAAATGAAATCTGAAGATCAGGATCTTTTTACTCAAGCTCCTGGAAATGAGCTCAAAACAATTTATAATATTTTTGGCGCAATCCTCAGGCCAAGGAATAAGGTCCTTGGTAAGACCTTAAACTGCCTAAACTAAACTAAACCAAACCATATAAAAAATATAAATTAAAAAAAGTTATAATTTACTAAGGATTTGATGCTCAGTATGCAAGTCTTGGGACCAAGGAATCAAGAAATACTATGAAGAAAGAAGGGCCTGAAGATATCAACAATAGTTTAAATCCAAATTGGATCCAATTCAAGATTCAAGAAGTGTCAAGGTAGCAAGGAAAGATAGAAGAATTAGCCTTTGGCCAGAAAATCAAGAATGAAAAAATTATAGTAGGCATATGAGGAAAAGGTATCTATCAAGTTTTAATAGATGAAAACAGGATAAATATACAGTAATGGATGATGAAATTAAAAGCAGAAGTCTGCCTTTATCCAGGAAGGACCATGCAAAGAATATGGAGGAGGGAAAAGAAGACAAAGGAAAAAAGAGGAAATATAATCTGTACTTACCCAGCCAGACCCATAGAAAAAAATGGGGTAGGGAAGATCAAGACAGAAAACCTGAAAAAACCAATTAAAGAGAATCAATAACCCATACACAAGATATATAAAGAGACCTGTCTTTTCCCACATGAAACCAACTATAATTCAACAATCTAGGAGGAAGGAAGAATATTAATTAGAATTTTTGAATTGCTACAAGGATTACAACAAGATGAATGAAGAAGAGATAAATTAGAGGTAAACAATCAAGATTTTGACAGGGACAACTGGAGCACATAGGACTTTTTGGATCTTTTGATCCCATTACTTTGACTATATCTGAACAATTAATGAACTAGGAAAGAATAATGATAAAAAAATTAATCAAAATTATTAAGCCAAAAATTAAAAGGAGTAAGAAGGAGGAGGAGTCTGATGTCTATATGTGGAAATTCTGTGGACAGCATTAAGTCTGGAGGGGGATGTGGTAAACCAAACCTGTCCTATAGCCATCAAACTCATTTTGTCTTATTAATTATCATTCTTATATCAAATTAAAGTCAAGAAAATACTAAATAAATTCCAAACCCCGCATAAACTATGCTCTAAACTCAAACCAACCTGAAAACCCAAATCAATCACCAGATAAAACCCTTCAACCATATCAACACCTGTCACAAAAACAACCCAACACCTGGCCCAGACTGGATTATGTCACATGGATTAATGGAAAGTCTTAATTGAATATATAATCAAAAGATTATTCTCAAAATAACGACACAACAAAACTGTTGAAATAGGAGCTTGACAAGATGGAGAGGAGAGAAATGAGAAGTAAGGCTTGCGCCGGAGAAGGCTACAGTCTGACTTAAGGGGTCCAGAAAGGACCAGATTCAGGTGGGCTTCAGTAGGTGGGCCCGGATGAGAAAGGGTGAAATCTGATGCTTTTCATTCAAGAGATCATAGACAAGAGAGTATTTATGGACAACTAGAGAACCACAATTGGGCCTTTGAATGAGAAAGAATATTGAATAAGGTAAGAACGGATAAAATGGTTGAGAGTGAGAAGTATCACAATAGTTATGTTGAATGACATTCATGAGTAAAGGTTGGGTGACATGTAGGAGATATGGTGGCTGGCAAACTACAAGTACCAGACATACAATAGTAACTTGGCCTGGATAGCAATAGGTATCAGGACACATAATGGTGGATGGGACAGCTATGAGTATCTCATTCAAGCAATAATAATGTATAGATTTGGTCAGAACAGACTAAATGTATTCCAAACATACATAATAATGAAACTAAGTATAAATGCTCTGAGAGAAGGGGGTTGAGCGGACAGAAGATGAGGTCCAAAACTCAACAAAAACAACATACCCCATACCAGCAGGACTTAAAACATATCAGTACCAATGTTACACTACAACCAGTACTGTGAAAGCAAGTTACACTAATTTTCTGGAACTTTTGCCACCAGATAAGCCCTTTGAAGCGTCTTCTCAAGCACTCTGATACTCAGTTTGCCACCATTCCAACCATACAACACACACACATGCACCAACAGAAGTAGGGGCTCATGCAGCCAAGTATATCTCAATTCTCACCAACCAGCAATAACAACTCAGTACACATGACTTTTCTGGAACTTTCACCACCAGATAAGAGCTCTGAAGCATCCTCTAAAGCGCTCTGATACTCAGTTTGCCACCATATCAACCATACAACACCTGCAAGCCACACTCTCAAGTTACCCAAGCGGACATGCGGTAAAACAGCATACCTCATATCTCCACAACTAATTACATTGAAACAGCATGCAGGTAGTTCCTGAAACATTTTAAAAATGATAAGGACTCAGACGCGTCCTAAGAAACACCCAGAACATGACTTTCCACCACCAAACTCATGCAGGTCACACCATTCAAGCTACCAAAGAGGGCTTGCAGCTGCCAAGCATGTTTCATGCTTTTCCCAACCAGCAAAATTAACTCAAGCTGCAGGCAAATTCTGCATCATTTTTTATACAAGATAAGCACTCAGAAGCCTCCAGATGACACCATTCTTATCTCTTATCTCATATCTTAGCCTGACTCTCAAAGATTGAACTAAAAAATACAGTTATCTCTCAGCCTGATTTACACATTTTATAGGCAGAATGATCTGTCTCATGTAACTGTACCCTCCTGTGCTTCAACAGTGCAGAGAGAGGCTCAGAACCGCACTCAGGGGAGCCCTGGGTATCCCCTGAGGAAGTATTTTTCTATTTAAGGGGCCTCTTTTGCCCTACCCAAGTTGTCTAGCATGGCATCAGCCCCAGAGTATGGCATGAGCCCCAGAATTATGGCATCTGCCTGACCAGTTACTTACCTAGTACCCAGTTATAAGTGAACCAGAATAAAGTGAAAAGGAAATGAAGGATCAAACACGAAATTATCATTGACCATTTGACCCAAATCCTGGTGTTTTTGAAGAAGGGTTCTTGAGAAAAGGCCTGTTCTTCAGCACCTATTTTTAAGAGGTAAAACCCCTTATTTTTGATTAGTAAATTCATAAAAGAGGAAGAGCACAACAGAAGAACCAACCAAGCTTTTTTTCCGCCCAGCTCCCTGTGGGCAAGCCCATCTTTGGGTCCTCCTACTGGTTAAACACCTTTTAGTCAACCCCTAAATCCTTTAAAAGGAATTGGAAAAATAGTCAGAAAAAGTCGAAAATTCTTGATTATTAATTGGTGGAAGCTTGCCAATAATCCAATACAACCTGGAAAAGTCTTGAAATTCCTGAAAATCTCTATTAATAATTAATCTAGGTCTGATAAGAGACCTATTTTGAGGCTCAAAGAAACCATCCACTAATTAAAAAAAATTATTGTGCAGACTTATTTTAGTTCAGAAGGGCAGGCAATTCAAAACCACCTTAGCTTACCTCTATCTTTTCAAGATTAGTAGTAAACTAAATTCCCCTTCTAGTGACTGCCAGCAAGCTATTTGCTAAATAATCCCATTATCCCTTGGAGTCTCTACAACGCTGATAATATAGCCATTCTCCAGATGGCAACTTGTTGAATTCTTCAAAAGGCTGAGTGAAATAAAGGTTTTCATTACTTTCTTTGGTTGGAACTTCAATTTTTCCTGAATCTTCAGTTGCATCAGGCTTCAGAGTTAATTCAACCAATAAAAAACAAAATAATTCAGGAAATTATGAATTTGAGGTTGAATCCCCCCCAAAAATAAAAGAAAAAAAACTTACTGATAAGGTAGCTTTGAAATGCCATTAGGGATGAAAATCTTCAAGTTGGAAGAGTTCAACCTTTCTGATAGCCAATTTCAATTTGTGAATAAATGGTAAAAGCATGTAAGAAGATTAATGATATTTGTTGCAATTGGTTGAAGATTCAGGAATTTGATGGAATGAATGAATTATTTTGAGGGAATAGTGGTTAATTTTTCCAGAAGGATGATACACACAGGGGGTTAAACCAATCAGATTCTTGAATTCTTGCTGAGAGGCTTAAATAGCTCTCTCATGGTTATGGATGCTGACAGAATTGTATATGTGTTGAGCTACATGATAGAAAGAGTCAATCAAGGAATTGATGAACCATTTTATATATGAGTGAAGAACTTCTATTCTGGAGGTACTTGTTTTGCCAACGTGAAAGTTTTTGTTGGCAAAATACAAGACAAATTTTCTTTTAAAGGGAATCCAGTTCTGAAGAAGATAGTCCAAATTTGGAGCATTCCAAACCCAGAAATTTTAGTGAAGTTTTCCTGATAGGTTGATTCAGATTGGGAATGGACCAATTGATCCCATTGTTTCTGAAACAGCATCCATTCATCTTCAGATTTGAAGTGCTTTCTGCAGTGGGTTTGAATATTTTTTGAAATATGCCAGAGACAGAGAAGATGATGAGAGGAAGGTAAAATGGTTTCAATTGAACTAATTAGTGCTTTTCCCTTTGCTGTAACAATCACACTAGGTTGTTTATCTTCTAGGATTTCCTCAAGTTGAGTCAGAGCACATTCATAGTTATGTTTTTTGTCTTGAGATAAAAAACAGAAGGCAACTGAAAAGCTTCTGGAACAATTTTTACCCCAAGAATATGAAAAAGGGGCATTCCAAACTTTTTTGTTTCATAAGTACAGTCCATCAATAGAAGAGTTGGGAAAAGATTGAGGAGTTTTATGGAATAAGTTTTCAAGATGAATAAGGAAGTTATGTTTCCATCAACATTTTTCATTTTTTAGAAAAAGGAAGAATTAAAGAGTTCAATTATGAGAGCTTCAACTGGAGTTTTTCCATCAAAAACATTTTTTTGAATTTGGGATCTTTTATTGTAAATAGTATTGAGATTTGTATGGACAGGAGTTGATGAGGTTTTTATAAGAGAGTTGAGAATTTTCAATGGGGGGCTCCCACTTTGGTTAAATTTTGAACCATTTCCTGTTGCTTCCCTTGGATTATCCTGTGCATGGGATGAGTTGCAGAATTGGTGGAAGCTGGATGGTTGTGTTCTGGAAATATAACATTTACCACCCAGAAACCCAATCTTTGGGAAAAATCGCCTCATAATCTGAAAGGACAATTGGTCTTTCTTGATTTTAATAACTTGGTAGTATCTTTACTGGGTTTATATTCCCCAGATTTATCACATTGAAAATTGTAGGAATGTTTCTTGCAATTGGAGACTCTGGTAGATATGGCATATCCATGAGACTTTGCCCATGATTGGATAGCTTCAACCAGCTACTTCCTCTGCTGTTATGATAGCTCAGGAGGGGGGGCCAGAGGGGTGGAATCAGGAGGTTGAGTAGATGAAGCAGGAGAAAGAGGAGTTGAATCATTAGTTTGATTAGGTGAGATGATGGTAGAAGGGCCTGGTGAAACAGTTCTGATAAGTGGGTGGATGTTTTCTTGAGCCATTGAAAAAATAGATTTTCTTTTTAAAAAATGTAGTGAAGATGGGATTTGATAGTTGGGAAATATATTGAGAATAATGTAAGTTAAAAAAGGAATTCATAGAATTGATATCAGAGGGAAAAGAGTTTTTTCAAATTATCCAGAGTGTTGAGGTGTTTTTGCTGAGGAGTGGTGATGGATGATAAGTGGTTTGTGGTGTAGTGTGGTGATGAATGGTGTTGTGTTTTGTTTTGTTTTGTTTTGTTGTGTTGTGTTGTGTTGTGTTGTGTTGTGTTGTGTTGTGTTGTGTTGTGTTGTGTTGTGTTGTGTTGTGTTGTGTTGTGTTGTGTTGTGTTGTGTTGTGTTGTGTTGTGTTGTGTTGTGTTGTGTTGTGTTGTGTTGTGTTGTGTTGTGTTGTGTTGTGTTGTGTTGTGTTGTGTTGTGTTGTGTTGTGTTGTGTTGTGTTGTGTTGTGTTGTGTTGTGTTGTGTTGTGTTGTGTTGTGTTGTGTTGTATTGTGTGGTGTGGTGTGGTATTTTATGGTAGTGGGATGGTGTGATTGGGGGTGATGGGAGGGTGAAAGAGGTCAAGGGGGTGGTTTATAAGCCAATAGGTGGAGGTGCGTGGAAAAAATTCCCAGTCATATTTCATATACGCATGTGAAAGGGCTCAAAGAAGAGTCTCAGAACCCAAAAGGGGTTTATTATGATTCTTTTTTTGGTTTTTTGTTGAGAAAAAAATAGTGCCTCAGAAATTACCAAAATTAATTTTTGGAAAGCTTCAGATAATCCCTTTGAAATTGCAGCTTCTTATGTTTTTCAGGAAAAAAAATCAAAAAAGGATAATTAAGGAGAGACCTCCCTTTCCTTTTGAATTATTTACATTGACTTTTGTAATTTGAGGGGTAAAAAATGTGACAAGAAGTCAGAAAAATTTGTACTTGAGATTTCGGATTCTATTCTGAAGTTCTTTTAAAAAAATTGCAGAAATTTTGATGCCAGATGTAATAAAAAAAACATTGCAATTGATGTGTTAATTTGAAGTCATTGAATTCAAATTTTTGGAGGCCCAAGATCCATCCAAAAATTCTGAAGGAAAAATTTAAAAGCTCTTTAATTGTTGTGTTCAATTTATAAATGATTGAATCACCCAAAAAAATATGATCAAAAAGGCCAACAAAAGGATCCAAAATTCCAATGAGAAAATTGAATTTTTTGAATTTTTTTGGTTTTTTGAAGGTAAATGATACATCAAATAATTCTGAAAAAAATATTATAATTTTCTTATACTGTTGTTCAAGCTTTCTGATAGCTTCAATAACCAAAGAAAATGAACTAAAAAGCAAAATAAAAGGGTCCAAATGTCCAAAGAGAAAATAGGTTTTTTAATTTTTTTTGGTTTTTTGACAGAATTTTTTATGTTCAAAGAATACATTCAAAAAGTCTGAAGGAAAATATAGGGAAGGGCTTTGAATTTTTTTAAGATTTCTAATAGCTGAAATAACAAAAAAAAAACCAAATAAGAATCCAAAAACCTATAAAAAATTGGTTTTTGCAGAATTTTTTTATTTTTAGATTGCATTTTTTGAGGGGTTTTAATGGCTCCGAAATTAACAAAGATTCTTTTGGGGGTTTTATGAACCTAATCTACAGGACTTCAGCGTCAGAACTCAAAAAAAAGTTCTTGAAAGTACCATTGTAGTGACTCCAAGGGATAATGGGATTATTTAGCAAATAGCTTTCTGGAAGTCACTATAAGGGGAATTTAGTTACTACTACTCTTTAGTAGATAGATTTAGCCTAAGATGGTTTTGATTTTCCTTCCCTTCTGAAATATAATAAGTTTGCACAATAATTGTCTTAAATTAATGGCTTGTTTTCTTTGAGACTTAAAATAGGTCTCTAATCAGACCCAGATTAATGATTAATGAAGATTTTTTTTAGGAATTTCAAGACTATTCAAAGTTTAATTGGATCATTGGAAATCTTCCACAAATCAATAAAAAAGATTATGTGACTTTTCCTGACTATTTTTCCAAATTCCAATTTAAGGATTTAAGGGTTGACTAAAAGGTTTTTAACCAGTAGGAGGACCCAAAGATGGGTTTGCCCACAGGGAGCTGGGCGGGAAAAAAAAGCTTTATTGGTTTTTCTGTTGTGGTTTTCCTTTTTTATAAATTTACTAATCACAAATCAGGGGTTTTTTCTCTTAATGATAGGTGCTGAATGAAAGGTCTTTTCTCAAGAACCCTTCTTCAAAAACACCTGGGGTTGGTTCAAATGGACAATTATAATTTAATGTATGATTGTTTATTTCCTTTTAACTTGATTCTGGTTAACTGAAAAGCTGGTGTTGGTCAAGGCAGATGCCATACTGACATAGGGGAATTCATATCACAGGGGCAGATTCCATGCTATGGGGGCAGATGCCATGCTAGAAAACTTGGATAGGTCAAAAGATCCCCCAATAAATAGAAAATAATTCCTCAGAGAGGAAAGTTCTGGCTGGTGATAAAACATGTAAAACACCCCAAGAGATAGCTGTATTTTTTTAGTATAAATTTTGATAGACAGGCAAAAATATGAGTAAAAGGCTAAGATTGGGGAGTTATGGAAACTTGTGGGTGCTTATGTTGTGGAAAAAATGATGAAGAAGTTCCCTGCAGCTTGAGTTAATTTTGCTGGTTGGGAAAAGCATGAAACATGCTTGGCAGCTGCAAGCCTTCTTTGGTAACTGAAATTGTATAAATTGTATGGTTGAAGTGGTGGAAAACTACTTTTTGAATGTTTCTGAGCAAGCCTCTGAGCCCTTATCATGTATAATATTCTTCAGGAACTACCTGCATTCTGTTTCAATGGAATTAGCCATAGAGATATGAAGTATGCTGTTTTGTCACATGCTTCATTGGGTGACTTGAGAGTGTGGCTTTCAGGTGTTGTGTGGTTGATATTATGGCAAAATGAGTATCAGAGTGCTTCAGGGGACGGTTAAGAGGCCTTATCTGGTGGTTAGAGCTCCAGAAAGTTCATTTTTACTGAGATGTTATTGCTTGTTGGTGAGAATTGAGACATACTTGGCTGCATGAGCCACTACTTTTGTTGGTGCATGTATGAGTGTTGTATAGTTGGATTGGTGGCAATATGAGTATCAGAGTGCTTCAGAGGACGTATCAGAGGCCTTATCTGGTGGTGAAAGTTCCAGAAAGTTCATTTTTACTGAGTTTTTATTGCTGGTAGGTGAGAATTGAGACATACTTTGCTGCCTGAGCCCCTACTTTTGTTGGTGCATGTATGAGTGTTGTATGGTTGTATTTGTGAAAAAATGAGTATCAGAGTGCTTTAGAGGACGGTTCAGAGTCCCTGAGTTTTACTGAATGATCCATGAAGGTAGTGTAAATTGGATTAATAGAATTGGTTGTAGTGCAACATTGGTACTGGTATGGTTTAAGTCCTGCAGGTATGGGTATGTTGTTTTTGTTGTGTGGTTATTTTAAGCATAATATTTTCTCCATTAGATGTTCAATTAAGCTTTTATTTATATCTTCCTGTGACATAATCCAGTCTGTGCCAGGTGTTGGGTTTTTTGTGACAGGTGTTTGGTATAGTTGAAGGGGGTTATCTGGTGATGGAATTGGGGTTTGATTTTGGTTTGAGTTTAGAGCATAGTTTATGAAGGGTTTGGAATTGGTTTGTGAGGTTAATTTGATAAAAATAATAATAATTGATAAAAAAATGAGTCTGATGGCTATATGACAGGTTTGGTTTACCACACCGTGAAAGACAGTATTTGTCCCTGCAGAAGCAAAGGCATGCAACAGGGGTTAGACATAATTTTTGGTGAAATAAAGGATTGGGCCCATGAGAAAATTAATGAAATAAATATTCCACAAATTAATTTTTTGATTTCAATTTATTCAAAAGGGGTGTTATAAAATTATTTAATTAATTAATCAGGAATTAATGTTGAAATATTGGTTGAATAAATGGTGATGAATTTCAAAATGGAATATATTTGAACCAAGTACATGTGTGAGTTTTCAATTTCCTCAAATGGCCAAATGCTAATTAAAAAGTGAATTTCTAAGGATTTTCTTTTCTCTGATGAAATGAAACAGTTCTCCTTCAACCATTGTTGAAACCCCAACTCAGGTTTTTTGAAAATGAATTTCTTATCAATATTTTTTATTGAACTGCAAGTTCAGAAATGAATTATTTCCTCCATTGGTGTTTTATTTTCCAAGCTTTCATTTTTAAAAAAATCAAAAGTCTTACTTTCAATGTTGAATCAAATTAATTTACACATATTTATTTATTTATATCAATTAAGTTTCCAAAATTATTTTATATATTCAAGTACCCAACTTAGTTTATTTTTTTCAATGATTGCTTCAAAGAAACCTAATCTTGCATTTTTACTCCTCTTTTCAGGTCATTTCAGGTTTATTTTAAAATAATTTAAGGCCTTTAATCTTCCATATTCCAAATATTGATATTTCTGAAAATAATCACTATTTTTTGAATGTGAAGGGAGGTCTGATTGGCTTGAGCCTCCTTCTTTATCAAAGAAGGGTGCAGCAGTTCACCAGAAAATGGTGATTATTCATCAAGGGAGAAATAGATAGTCGATTGAATACCTACCCAAGCCAATCTTAATCATGCAGAAGATTTTTTTTTTGAAGAGGGCTTTTTAAATTGGACTCATGCTCTGGAAGGGGGATAAAATAATCTATTTGATCCAATCTGGCAAGTAATAGCTCCAAAGAGGAAATTTATGCATTCAAGGAAAAATTTGAACAAATTGAATGTGCTGATGTGAATTGTGTTGGGTTTGATATTTTTTAATTAAAATCCCTATCAACAGATGATGGAAATACAAGGTTCTCCAGGGGCAATCTTTTGTAACAATAAATAGCTTGAGGAATGAAAAATATTTACCCAGGATTGATGGACAAAGATCTCTTGGAATAAAAATCAGAAAGCAAGGTGATATTGGCTTTATCAAGAAAGGTTTGATAAATTTTATTTTAGAAAGAAAAGATCATTTCAAAGTTATCTACCACCAAATTTATTACCCTAGCTTCATTGGCATTGCTTATACCAAATACAGTTAATTTTTAAAAATAGTAGTCTTGTTTGTAATTTTCCCACTATCTCTTGGAACAGTACCTAATATATTTTTATCAACAACCATGCCTACCTTTTGTTTTTCTTCTTTAGGCCATTTCGCATCAGGAGATAGAAATTTAAATTGGAATTTGGAATTTGGCCAAAATGAGTTTAATTTTTTCTCCAAAATCAAGGATTATAATTAAAAATATTTTTTAGCCAGTTGAAATCAATCATCTTATCAGCCCTCTTTATCTCACCTGAAAATGTGGAGGTGTATTGAGAAGAAGAATCTTCCAATCTTTTATTCTTTGGAGAGTTTTTCTTGGCTGATTTTGCTTTTGAATTTTTCTCAGGAGAAATTTTATTGAAGAAGGATTATACAAAATGAAATTATGGGGCATTTAGAAATTCAAATTATAATATTGGAGCATGATGTTGGGGACTTACAGAGGAATTGAAAGATGGCGGAGTGTTTTCTGTATATAGAGGATGATTATATCTCTAATGAGTCTTTGTTTCAATTTAAGTGGGAAAAAAGGGGAACATGATTATTTTCAATGATTTTTTGAGGGTGTGGAAACCTTAAAATACTATATTTGAGAAAGAATTAAGGTAAATGTGAATCCCCTGTTGTGAAATTCATATTTATTTAGTTTAATGGCAGTTTTAGAATTATTGATTTGGTTTGAAAAAGGCAATTAGGAAAATGACAAAATTTCCAAATCTCATGTGCCCTAATTCAGAAATAAAAATTTGATTCCAAGTCTTACAAACAAGAAATGAGATCAACTTTTGAAAATAGAAAAATGAGAGGCACCATATTTAATCTAAGAAAAAATTGAATTTTTTTCTTATCCATTGAATTTTTTATTGGTGGGAACAAAAGCAGAAATATGTGGCGCTTCAGGATATCATGGATTTTTTTCTTTTTTTTTTAACAGTCCTGATTTATTTTGCCATTTGAGTTTGTTTCTTGAATAAATTTTCAAGAAAGTTTTAATGATCATATTCATTTCCCCATCAAATAATTTCCTAAACTGATTTCAGCTTGAAATAAATCTCAAACACAGATTAATTCAATAGAATCAATCCTTTAATTACTTTTATTTCATATAATCTTTCATAATATTTGTAATTAAGCTTTTGGATGAATCCAATACAATAAATATAAGGCTGTGTTTGGAAACCAGTGTGTAACTCATGCTGCTGCTGTGGTGGCTGTTTATAGACAAAAACGCAAGTAGTCTCAGAAGTTGAAATTACCAGGAGGCTCAGCAGTGGGCAGTTGCAGAAGCCACATCACAATAGGTTTGAAAAGTAAATTTTTTCTCATTTTCTACTCTGGAAGAGGAAAATGTTTGGCTCAGCAGCTGTGTGGGTGAACGTTCTTCAGCACAATAGCGGGCCAAGCCAGGTTTTTTGCCTTTTGCAGAGCAACTTCCATAGTTTTGTCTTTTTCCAATCAATAGCTGAAGTATTTCCTTTTGAAGAACAAAATTTGTGGTTGATAAATGACCATCTCCACAATTATGGATTCCAGAGTAAGAATGTGCCTGCAAATGATTGGAACTATGGAGTATGTATTCAAGAGTTGACTATGGGGTATGCAAAAAGATTTCAGAGGATATTTGATTATTGGGAAAATAAAACACTAGAGTTAAAGACGAGGCATGCAGATTGATGGGGGTCTTCTGTGATTCCCTACGCAGGATCAAAGGGGATCTGCTAAAGGAAGGTTGACAAGGATCAAAATTGAGAACTGCATTGGGGAAAATGGACTGGTAGGGTCATTGGAGATTACAAGTGTATCACTGAATCAAATGTATGTGAAAGGATCAGCTAGGATGATCAGGGCTAATAGTATACTGGGTCATTGCAAAACATTTTTGGTTTTAATATATAAGGGGTTTTGTTACGTTATCATATGGGATCTTTATCAGATCTTTCATAAAGTCTTTAGGGGAATACTTATGGATAGGGATTTATTTATTGTATGATAGAATTGGAGAAATTAAGGAGTTTTTTTTAACAGAGTATCTTATTATTGGAGTGCCTTGATGTGTGCTGGAAGAATTGTTTCTTAGTAGTAACTTGGAGACTTAGAAGAAAAGGAGTTCAGTGTGGAGCTTTTTGGGTAGTAAATCATTTTTTATAATTTTTATTTCATTGACCTTTAGTCAAAGGAAGAGCCTTTAGGATGAAGAGGCAATATGAGTGTGTTATTTGGCGCAGAGCGGGTATTTTAACTCAAGGGACTAAAAAATTATCCGGTAACAGAGCAAAGTGTTTGGGGACATACAGAGCAAAGGTTTTGGGGACATACACAATTTCTTTCCAGACCGCACCAAAAAACTTCACAGACTGTAAGTGTAAGTTTTGATTCACATGCACAGTGTAACTTGTGGCCTAATTTTATGCTGGGACCACACTTACACCTTCAACCTTGTAATTATTCCCTTTAACTGCACTTCAACCTCCACCCTCCACCCAAAATTGTGAGTGATTTTTTTTATCTTGAAAAAAATTTTCCATAATTTTCCTTTTCATAGAATGGAACCACCATCATCAACAAAAGCAACAGCGCCAACACCACCCGTATCCCAAACAAAATGGACCCAAAAGAAATTGTAAAAAACTTCTGCAAGCTTACAAGAAGCATTGGAGCTTGCATCCAAGAACCCTCAATGATAGTCAGGATAGTGTTTGGAGGGCCATTGAAAAGGAGCTTGAAGGTGCCAAGGAACCCAGAATGAATATAAAAAATGGAACAGAATGCTGGTCTTTCTTCAATATCATCAAGGCTCAGTATGGCAAGTTCAAGAATTTATATGATCTCAGTGGCACTGGGTGGGATGAGCTCACTCAATCAGCTTCCAGATGAGAAATGGGCCAATCTGGAACAAAGGTATGTTTGTTTTGTATTTTTATTTTTCTTCTTAATTTTATTCTCAACAATTATTTTTCCTTCTTTCTTTCTTTTTTTATATTTGGAGAAAAAGAAAACACCCCTTGAATGGAGAGGTTTTCTATTCTCCCTCTGAAATACAATGGACAATTTCCTTGGTTTAAATATAGCCATGGGGTTTGCAAGTACCAACTTGGCCAACCACTCAAGGCAGTCTCAATCATTAAAGACCCCAGAGAAGAGCCAGTCTTCCAATGATGAAGCTTCATCTTATGATACTCTAGGCCAACCTGTTAAAAAAAAGAAAACTTACCTGGAGATGGCCAACAAAAAATCTCAGATGATCAAAGTAACAATAAAAACAATCAAAAATTAATGATTGAACTTGAAAGCATTTACCAATGCAATCCAAGCACGTCAGAAAGATCAGAACCTATCCCTGTGCAAAGTTATGGGTGCCAGCAAGGCATTTGGGTTGAACCAAGACTTGGCCAAGGATAACCTAGCCTTGACCCCTTATCTTAAAAGCAAGTGGGTCAGGGAATTCTTTCTCAATAATTAAAACTAATTTTTTTATTTTTTTCTTTCAATACAATTTTTTTTCTTCTAAATCAATTTTTTGTTTTTCTTCTTCAAAAATAAGTTTTTTTTTTGTAAAAAATAATATGAGGTAAAACTGTTTTATTTCTCTTTGAAAAATGATGGAGTAATTTAATCTTATTTCTAATTTCTATTTGGAAATAATTGATTAATATGAGTTGGATGTCTTTCATAAATTTTACACATCTTTTCTTCAATGGAATTTCATTTTTAGATTCCTTCTTGGTCTCTTCATTTGAAAATACCAAACTAAAATCTTCCTGATCTTGAGTTAAATTAAATTTAGAATTGAAAAAAAGATTGATCTTCTACATATTTTTCATTTTCTGGTAATTCTGGGAAATTTTTTCTGATGAAATTGTGAAAGTAAATGATACACATGATTGTTTGGGATTTTAACTGAGGGGGATATTCAATTCCTATGGCTATAACCTTGAATTTCATTTTGATAATCCCAAAGATCTTTTCAATCAAATTTATTGTTGAAGAATGGGGCACTTTTATTGATTATTCTTTATTTTGGAGTATTAAAAAATTTAAAATTGAATGAAAATTAATATCAAAATTGAAAAAAAAAACAATAAAAAGAAAAAAAACAATAAAAATCACTTGTTTCCCACATTATCCCAATCTTTAAAATGATGAATTATTCTTCTTTATTGAAAAAAAAGTATCACACAAAGCAAAACCAGAGACTCACAAAAAGTATTTGCCTTCAGGAATTTTGAGTGAGCATTCTGCTGCAATGTGCCAAAGGCTTACACCTGAAATAATTCTTTCTTGACCAGGTAAAAAATAGTTGAATTGCCTTTCAAAATTGCAAACTCCCAAGACATTTTGTGTAATATTTCCTTTTCCTCTTATGAAAATGTCTCTTTTTGATGCTGGGGCCATGATTCAAATGTGATTTCCATCTCTTTCACCCAAAAAGTCTTCAGAAAAGAATCTTAATTTTATATTTTCTGAGATGAAGGTATAAACTGGATTGATCTAAGTGGGAAGTGAAATAAATTTCTTAATAAATATTATTCTAAAAATTTAAAATTAGTTGATAAGAGAGGAAAAATTATGAGCCAACATTTGATGATATTTTTTTTATTATTATTCAAAATGATTAGAATTGATTAAAAAAAAATGAAAAAATCTCCATTTGAAAAGGTAGAGGGTGATATTTGGAATATTTGTTGAATTTTTTTATTGGAATTTCCAGTCACAAAAAAAATAAACAACAATTCCAAGTTTATCTAAGTAAGAAATAAATCTAGAAGGGACAACCACTTTCTTTTCTGACCAAAAATTCAAAATTGATATAAAAAATTCTTTGTTCATTCGAAAATCTTCATAAATTAGTAGGGGTTTTTAATTTTCAACTTATTCTTGAATCCATTGAGAGACAGAAAGGAAGGAATTTTTTTTTTTGGAATTTTGAAATTGAATTTTTTATCATTGTTTTGAGGTAGAGTTTAGAAACATTCACGCCTGTAAGGCTGTGATTGAAGAGAATTCAATGGTGTTTTTCATGTTGTCAATGGGTATTTTGATTGATGTTTTGGCTTCTTTAGATGGTGGTAGACAAGGGAATGTTGATTCTAATGTAAAAAAAAGTGTTAAGAATGAAATTCCTTGAGGTGATTGAAATTTGGTCAAGGTGGATTCCATGAGGCAGGATTGATTTTGTTGGTTTTGCATATACATTTGAAAAAAGTGGTGTATACTGCAATCCAAATGTGAAATCATCTTGACCAAAACTTATTTTGGGCCTCTTCCATGGACAATTAACTTTTAATTAAATTTTTATGGCTGCTAAATGCAGCCTAAAGTAGAAAATTTGAAAATGATACATTTGAGGAGTTATGTAAGAAATTTGATTATAGAATATGAAATGGGTTTAAAATTAAAATAAGATGGCTTTGATTCTGCCTTCCAGGTACAATAATACGATCAAAGTCTGGGATCTTTGTATGGGAGAGTTGAAATTAGACTTTTGGAAGGCAGAGCAAAGTTTGATGTTTGATGTTCAGATCAACCTGACTGATATTGTCCTGGTTGGACACAATTCTAAAGTGATGATTGTATGCTTCCCTCATGCTCCCCCTCCTGCCTTGTACTCAATTAGGAAGTGATTGGTTCTATTGATTCTCTGCCCCACTTGTTTGCCCTCAAAAAAAAAATTGGATTTCTTGTACAGTTTGGATTGTCAGAACTTCCTCTAGACTGTATGCCCCAAATCTCTGTTCTTTCAGCCGCACATTGAACTATTATCACCCACTGCTTCTGGAATAACTCAATGAATTTCTTTGTCACATTCTTGCCAAACTTCAAATCCAAGTCAACAGCAGTGCGCTCACTCCTCAGAGAAAGTGTTTTCTATTTCTGTTTCTTCCCGTTCATCTTTTGCATTTTCTTTTCTTATCTTCCTTTAAGTTTGTCTGCTTTTTCTTCAAGGATGATAAAAATCTCATTTTTATGCTCTGTCCCAATATTTTTATTTTTATTTTTATTTTTATTTTTATTTTTATTTTTATTTTTATTTTTATTTTTATTTTTATTTTTATTTTTATTTTTATTTTTATTTTTATTTTTATTTTTATTTTTATTTTTATTTTTATTTTTATTTTTATTTTTATTTTTATTTTTATTTTTATTTTTATTTTTATTTTTATTTTTATTTTTATTTTTATTTTTATTTTTATTTTTATTTTTATTTTTATTTTTATTTTTATTTTTATTTTTATTTTTATTTTTATTTTTATTTTTATTTTTATTTTTATTTTTATTTTTATTTTTATTTTTATTTTTATTTTTATTTTTATTTTTATTTTTATTTTTATTTTTATTTTTATTTTTATTTTTATTTTTATTTTTATTTTTATTTTTATTTTTATTTTTATTTTTATTTTTATTTTTATTTTTATTTTTATTTTTATTTTTATTTTTATTTTTATTTTTATTTTTATTTTTATTTTTATTTTTATTTTTATTTTTATTTCTATTTCTATTTCTATTTTTTTTTTTATTTTTTTTTTTCATTTTAATTTTTTTTGGGTGCTAATGTGATTTTTTTTTTATTTTTTGGTGATCCCGTTTCCGGTGAACTTGGGATCAAGTCCAGGTTTGGTTTCATTTTTTTATCCAATCCTGTTTCACTGATGATGTCCATTTGACTGAGTGTTTTTTTTTGTTTTTTTTTTTTTTCAATCCATCAACTGCTGTTGGTGCATGTCCTATTCTTCTCCCACCCGCCTCAAAATGTTACACAAAAAATTGAATTCCATCTTGTTCCTCACCCCAATCAGAGTATATGGATGGGAGGGATCAAGATGAAAGGAGATGGATTGACCAACATAATGAAAGGTTGGAAGAATAGGGCCTGTCACCAAAAGAGGATTCAAATGAGAGATTTCAAAATATCTTTGGAGGTTGCTGAGGATCCCAAATTCTAGGACAAATTATTTGCAATTTGGCCAAACTTTCCTTTGAATCAAACCGCTGCTGTGGACACAGCAACCAATACCAGAGTGGCCATGTCACTTCAAATTAATAAAACAACTAGAAACACTTGTAGAAACTTGAATTATGGCCAAATTTACTCTAGAAAAAATATTAATAAAAACAAAAAAAAATCTGTATGTTGGTGGGGTGAAGAATACTCTGAAAAGTTGTAATAAAATAATTTTTTTGTTTTTCTTTCACTCATGCAAATATATTTAAAAGCACAGCATTCAATTTATCTGCTGTATTTCAACTACTGTTCTACTGCTACCAATTTAAGCCAAGGCTACTGATACCTTATCCTTTTTTTTTGGTTGCAAGTCATTCCCTCTCCTTTTACAGTTTTGCTTGCTGTCAATCCTTCTCCTTTTCCTCTTTTGAAACTCTAGCTCAGGCTGTTTCAACTTCCACTCAGCATCCCATTTTTGTTGATGAGCCAAACTCTTGAATTTCTGCTTTTGAACATCCATGGCCAGTTGACAAACCCGCTTTTGTTTTTCAAACTCCAGTTTTTTGGATTCAATTTGTGATTTGACTATTTTTTGCAGTGGAAAAGCAATGAGCATGATTTTGAAAGCAAGGTCAACCAATGGACTTACATGAATCTCACTTCTCCATGAATTCTTCAAAGCCGGAAAAACCATAAGTTTTTCTCCTCTTTTGATGACTTTTGGCGTTGATATTGATGGAATTGGAGGCCTTTTGCTGACCCTGGGCAGAGGAGGTTTGAGTCTGAAAGTTGTCACTAGTGTTCAAGGGCAATGTGGAAGGCCCCATTGGGTTGAGTTTTTGACCATTCTTGAATGGATGAGCCTGTCTTTTTACAATCTAAATCAGTCAGGATTAACCAGACAGAAGAGAAAAGAGCTTGGTCCCTTACTTGTACCAATTTTGAGGTTAATGGAGACTGATGAGTATCTTGTTACACATCAGAAAGGTTGATGAGATCTGCTAACCCAGGAAGAGAGCAATCCAAAGAAGGAGGGAAGGGGTCAAAGGTATGGTTTGACTCCTCAATCAATGCAGAAGTAGATGTGATTGGAGCTGATTGCCTTTGAATATCCTCCTCAGCATTGGATGGGGGCCACTCATAGTTTTCTTTTGGATCACCCTTGCTAGGCTAAGCATCCCCAGCCAAGTCCTCAGAGTGAACTGAATCAGATTGTTGGGCATCAAAAGCAGCTAGGGGGATGATGTTGGCCTTCTTTCCAAATATTTCATCCATTTGAATATAAAAAGGACAAATGGAGTCCAACTTATCAACCACCAAGTTGATTCCCTTGGCTTTGTCAGAGTTGGTGATACCAAAGCCAGTGGAGAACGACATGGAGTGGGCCTTTTTTTACTTGGATCAATAATTTTTGAATTGCTCCCTCATCTGTTTGGATGACAGATCCATCCTACCTTTTTTTCTGTTCTGGAGTTCATTGGTCACTAGGGGATAACCATTGACCTCAGAGGATGGAGGTTGGTCAACACATGTTTCATTGTCCAATCCAAAGCAGGCATCATAGTTGGAGGGAATTTTGAGCCAGATGACCAGGATGATGTGATCAGCTCTCTTGAGCTGACTTGAGCCCTTGGAAACTGATTGGGGAGGATTTTTTGAGCCCTTGGAATCTGATGGCGGAGGAATTTTTGTTGTGGAGTTCATTTGAAATGTTTTCTTTGGTGTGTTGGACTTTTGTGTGGACTTGCGGGGGGAGGTTTTCTGAGGGGCCATTTGGAAAGAGTAAGGGAAATAAAGTGATGAGAGGGACAAAGTGAAAAGCAAGATAAAGTGATGAGAGATATGAAGTGATGAGAGCAATAAAGTGACAAGAGCAATAAACCAATGATTTGATTCTTTGGATGAGGTTGGAGGTACAAGTTCTCGTTGGAGGTAGAGTGATGATAGTTATGAAGCAATGAGAGCAATGAAGTGATGAGAGCAATAAAGTGGTGAGTGATCAAGTGATGAGGGTGATTAATTGATGAGAGTGATGATGAGAGTGATAAAGTGATGAGAGTGGTGAATCTTTTTATGATCAGGCTGGAGTTACAAAAATTTTCATTGAGGTTGGAGGTAGAGGGAGTTGGGAAACCAGGGGTGGATGACATGGACAGGCAGTGGAAGCCTCTAAATACTTTATTTGAAAAAAACCACTTATTTCTGGGTAACTATGACACGTCTGATGTGAGATAAGTGGGTTTTTTTTGATTTTTAATGGCGGGTTTGAAATGGCGGATTTGGTTTGAAACCTGCCATTTTTAAACCTGCCATTTTTTTGACCAAACCCGCCCTTTTTAATGGAGGGTTTCTGAAATACACATACCCCCTAACTGGTGTTTTTCAAAATGGCGGGTTTCATGAAAATGGCATATTTCAAACATCAAACCCACCATCTAACCCGCCATTAAACCCGCCATTTATGCATCATCATCCATCCACCATCCATCACATCCAAAACACCCATCCAGTCAACAAATCCATACCAATCCCATCTCCATCACATCACAAACATCTCATCTCCATTGCTTCACATCTTGATTGCTTTACATCTCCATCTTTGCAAAAATACCATTATCATCTCATCAACCCACATCAAATTACCATCTTTCTCAATATTTCCAATCAAACATCCCAGCAGCAAGTTGAAAACAAAAAGGCTGACTGAACTCTTAACCACTGGTCCACTCCTTCCTCCTCCTCACCAAACACCCATCACCTCCACCTCACCCACCACCACCACCTCACCCATCACCTCCACCTCACCCACCACCTCCCGTCCTCCTTTTCTTGGAACCCCTTGTAAGCCCCCCCCCTCCTCCTCCTCCTCCTCTTACTGCCCTCATTGGTTGTTGATACTTTGAGCATTCAACCTTTAGGTCCCCCAACACCTCCTTGCTCAATCCACCAGGTAATTTACCAAATTTGGCAAAGCAAGTAACCTTTCCCAGATTATAATGGGAAACTGGTCACTGAACCTGAGTTGCCCTTTAATCATCCTCCCGCCTTCAAGCAAAACCACTGTCTTTGTCTATCCAATCCCTTGGTTCTAAAGCATCTCAAATTGCCTTACAGCAAAACCTCAGTCCAGCAATCTTGCATTCTGATCCCCAGTCAATCAAGAAATACGTCTGAATCATGTTCCAAAAAGATTTGGGTGGCTTCCTCCTCCTCCTTGTCCTCTGCCGCCGCCGGCAATCAATTGATTGATTGCAAGTGATCAATTGATTGATCAATCACGGGCGGCGGCCTTGTTTTCCTCCTCCACTGTTGCCGTTGGCAATTGATTGAGCGATCAATTGATCACCGGTGGCAGAAGAAGAGGAAGAGGAGGAGAACCTGGCCGGCAATCAATCAATTGCAATTGCGGCCTCCTCCTCCTGCTCCTCTCCCGCAGCCTACAATTGATTGATTGTGGCCTCCTTGTCCTTTTCTGCCGCTGGCAATTGATTTATTGATTTCCAGTGGCCTCCTACAGCTTCTCCTCTGCCACCGCCGGCAGTAAATCTTGTGTTTCAGCCTCTACCAACTTCTCCTCTTCTTTCCCTGCCGGAAATCCATGGATTAATTGCGGGTGGCAGCCTTTGATGTACGGATTTGAGTTCCAGGGGAGAAAGGTACATTGGCCCACCAGGAAATGGCACACTTGATTGGTGGTTTGAGTGTCACTCACCAATATTGAGGTCATGGGTTTAAATACCATTGTGTGCAACTAAATTTTGGCTTTTAAACCAGCCGCAGCCCTCAAAATGTTGTGCAAAGACAAATTTCTTCTTGATACTCACCCCAAGCAGAGAATTTTCCTGGGAGGGAACAAGATGGGAGAAGATTATTTGAAAAACATAAAGAGAAGTGGAAAGAATAGGGCTTGCATCCCTCAAAATTTTATACAGAAAATTTAATCCCTTCTTGATCCTCACCCCAAGCATAGAATTTTCCTTGGAGGAAACAAGATTGGAGGAGATGATTTGACTAAAATATAGAGACGCGAAGTTAATTGGGCTTGCATCCTTCAAAATGTTATACAGAAAATTGACTCCCTTATTGATCCTCACCCCAATCAAAGTATACGGTAGGGAGGGAACCAGATGGGAGGAGATGATTTGACAAACATACAGAGATGTGGAAAGAATAGGGCTTGAAACCCTCAAAATTTTATACAATTAATTGAATACCTTCTTGATCCTCATCCAAAATTTAGTATGTGGATGAGCATAGATGAATTGGGAAACATACAGTGAAAGGGACAGAATGGGGCTTGTCAGTATTTGTTAAAGGGGAAATGTTTGGATTGATAGTTTTTGAATTGCTTCCTCATCTGTTTGGATGAAAGAGACAGCCTACCTTGGTTTTATTTTTTAGTTCATTGGCCATCAGGAGATAACCATTAAAATTAGAGGATGGGGGTTGGAAAAATTGTGTTTCATTGTCCAATCCAAACCAAGCATCATAGTTGGAGGGAATTTTGAGCCAGTTTACAAGGATGATGTGATCAGCTCTCTTGAGCTGACTTGAGACTTTGCAAGCCAATGAGGTAGATTTTTGGATGTTGAGTTCCTGGGGGATGTTTGCTTTGTTTGAGTGGACTTGCGGGGGGAGTTTTGCTGAGGGGCCATTCAAAAAGAGTAAGAGGGATGAAGGGATGAAGCAATAAAGTGATGAAGCAATGTGATGAAAGGAGGGATGAAGCAATGAAGCAATGAGGGTTAGGATGTGATGGAAGGGGGAATGAAGTGATGAAGGGATAAAGCAATGAAGCAATGATAGTTAGGATGTGATGGAAGGGGGGATGAAGTGATGAAGTGATGAAGCAATGAAGCAATGAGAGGATGGATGTGATGAAAGAGATAAAGTGATTAAATTGATGAAGCAAGGTGAGAGTTATGAATTGTTGCGGGGATGGGAGTGATGAAGCAGAAAAGATGAGATTGATAAAGTGATGAGAGCAATGAATAAAATTTCTAAATGAGGATGGAGGTAAAATTTTTTCCAATGAGGTTGGAGGATGAAACCAGGGGTGATGATGTGGAATGATGCATGGTTGAGCTGGTGAAGGCCTTCATATATTTTACTTGAAAAAACCCACTTATTTCATGTTAACTTTGACATGTCTGATCTGAAATAAGTGGGTTTTTCAATTTTGAATGGCGGGTTTGAAATGACAAATTTGGGTTGAAACCCGCCATTAAAAAATGTTGGTTTTGCTTAACTCTGATGGGCCCTAATATGAGAAAAAGAAGTTAATTTTAGGTATTTATTTTTTAATTCAAACCAAAGGATAATTTATATTAACCAGGATTTCTTTCTCACAATTGAGGAGCTTTTGTTGCATTTGAAATTGAGGATTTTTTTTATTCATTTAAAATGGAATATTTATGTTGATTTCACCATGATTTAACTACATCAATTTGAAAAGGGAAACTCTCTTTCCATCAAAATCTTACTCTCATAGAGGAACTGGGAATTATTGTATAAGAACCAATGAAAAAAGGCTGAAAGTTATTGTAAAAAGCTTTGTTTATTTAGATATACCTCTAAATCCACAGGATTTCAAAACCCATTGAATGGAAGTACATCTTTATCAAGATTTATTTTAGCTGCTTTATAAAAATCTTCTTCAAATCAAACTCTTCTTCAGTTCCATAGCCAATTTTTTTGTAACATGACAGTTAATCAAGAATTTTAAACTATTATCCTGGAGAATTACATAAACAAACATAGGAAATGAATCAATCTTATCATGGGGGAAGTAGGTAATCAAGGGGATGTAATGATCATAGAAAATGACTCTGAATCAACTTATAAATAAAATTTCACCCCCCAGAAGAAATTCTACAGCCTATGTTCATTTTTCCTGCCCCACAGAGCTCTATATTTGGCTAAAAATATGGGCACTAAACCTCCAGGAATTTTGCCAAATTTATTGAAACTGGTTTATACCCCCCTTCCTCTGTCTGTTTAGACACTGAAAATTATCCAAATTTTCTTGAATCCACTTCCAAGAAAACCTCTGCAGAATATTCCAGGTCTTTGAGATATATCTGAAAAAAAAGTATTTCCTTGGAATCTGAATTAGACCAGTTGAACTAATATTCCCACTTTTAATCAATTAAATTCCTCACTAACCTCCACAGTGGACTATCTTTCTGTGAAAATTTCTTGATGAAAATACCCAAAAATATTCAAAGGCTTCCAAAATGAATAATATGGGTGGCCATTTCCTGAAAAGGAAAATTAAGTAATTTTCTAAGCTTTCAATTGTTATGGCCTTCCAACAAACCAATAACTTGAGCATTGAAGCCTCAAATTCCAAAGGACGTACTGTAAATTTATTCAAAAAAAAACTTCAAAAATTCCTACTCAATTTCAAACAAGATCTGCTTGAAATTCTAAAAATAATTTTCTAAAAAAATCAGATTATGGACTTTCCATTCATTAAATTTTTTCTGTGGTTTCATTTCCAACCATTGATACCTTCAGTGTTGATAAAATTCTGTACTCTGTCAGGGTTTTTTATTCAGGATCTATTCCATCTCATCCTGATACAATTCCACAGAAAATATGTTTATCTGAAAGATTCCCCATCCATTTTAAAGCACTCTCAGTGGTTTGGAATCCAGATGAATTTCCAAATTTTGCTATTCCCCCATCATCTCCACCAAGCCATAAAAAATAACAAAATCAAATCCTCTAAGAAATCCTCTAATTTAGGAGGAAATATGGCTTCAAAGGTTTTGTTGGATTTTTGCTTCATCAGATCATGATCTATCTTCAAACTTTAATTTTGTGATTCTGCAAAAATAAATGTAAATTGAGAAGCTAGAGAATGATTTCTCATACATACCTATCTAAATATGATTACATAAAAGCTTTGTGAAATGATCCCAAATTTATTTTGGAATTGAAAACAAAATTAGATTAATATGCTACAGATTCTGGTACACTGTAGTAATTTGATAAGTATATTCAATGATAATGGTGGGTAAACCCCTCTCCTCCAGTGATAATGCCAGTTATTTTTAACTAGAGACTGAGACTAACTTAAAAAATATAATTCTTCATAAAATTAATAAAATATGATCCCTCTTCACTGAAGCAAAGCTTTGAACTAAATTTAAGGCTTTCAACTAAATTTAAAGATTTTAATTTTCACTTCCATGATTTTATTTTTTGTTTGAAATGCTTTTATTAGATTGCAGGTGGTGCATGGTCAAATTTGCATTCAAAATTTCAAAAAGAAGGGCTCTGAACTCTTGTGGTATCAGCTTCTTTTGAAATTTTCTATTATTTTCCACCAGACTAGAAATTCACCAATCTCCAATAATTTTTACCCTCCTCATCTCCAAGTTCAAAAACTGCTTTATCCAAAATTTTTTGCAAATAAAATTGCACAAGAAGGACTGGCTCATATTTACCTATTTTCAAACTTGGAGACACTCTTCAAGTGGCAAAATTTAGCTCTCTAAAAACTGAACTCCTTCCTATTTAATTTTATCGCTGATCCAGAGCTTAATCTGTACATCTCCCACATTCAAAATTTGACAATTTACCAGTGGCAGCTCATTTGTTTTTCTCCCACCCCCCGCCCCCCCCTGTGCAAAAATTTCAAGTTAATGTTCTTCTATGTGGTTCAAAGATTTTTGGTTGAAAATCTACCCTGAAACTGTACTAAAACATCAATTAAACAATGTAATTTGGTATTTATTCAAAGGATTCCATTAATTAAAAGGGATAGAGCCATCTTAGAAATATCTCCAAAGTCCTGGTTAACAGGAATGAAAGGGGATTCCTGAAATTGGAAAACTCATTGCTCCTGTTTCAAAATTGTACCAATTTGATCTTGAAGCCACCCAGATCCCCCATGGATACCATTTCTGCACTACCCAATTGTGGTTAACACAATTCCTTCTCAACATTAATTTTAAAATGCCTTGTAGGGCAAAACACTGCATCTGGTGGTGTTTCAATCTCCTCTTTACTAAGAATTGAAGAATTTAAGTCTGGATTAATTTACTTTTGTGTTTCCTCATTGATTTTCTCTCTCATTTTTAAGAAAATTCTCTCCAATGAATTTATATACTATGGCAAAATACCACAGGGATAGCATTATTGGCATAATTTTTTTTGGAAAATTGTTTCTTCTTACTCAAGTTAATTTAATGATAATAAAATTTCCTTTTTCAGAAAATCTGAACCTGGATCTTCTGCCTCATCTGAAATTAAAATAAACCTTCAACTTATTCTCTTTGTGGAATTTCTAATTTTTGGGGTGCATCAATCATAGCTTTTAGACCAATTTTGGTAAATTGATTTACTCCTTTTCAAATTCAACAAAAAAAATAAACTGTTGCCTCACACTTTGCCTTACCAAATCTCCTGACGGGATCAATTTTAAACTATTTTTTCTTTACTTTCTTATTTCTCTTGGTCATAATTTTGTCATTCTGCAGGAAAACAACCCATTTTCTGTTGATTTCCTCTTGAATTTATGCACAAGCTATCTTAGTTTTTACTTCATCCCAAATATATTGAGATTGAACCAGATGGAATAAATATTTTTTTCTTTTAATTTATAATAATTTCCTTCTTCTTCTTCAATTTTTGCTTAATTGAATTATGAAGTGTTTTCATCATAAAAATTACGTGTTCCATAAATCACAGGGAAGATGGGGGTGCTAACCTCCACTCTATCCAATTTTCCTGAAGCGCTGTGAAAGTCTATCCCCACATCATATTAAATATTTCAGCTTATCCAGAAATTTTCATCCTGATTTCCTTCATTTGAAAAACAATTTGAAAAAATATTTTTTTCAATTGATTTACCAGCCATTTATTGTAAATAATTTTAAATTCTCTGGTGCATGCTTCTCTAGAGCATGGATTTTAGTCCTCTTGTAAATTTCTGCTTTACCAAACCAGTATCCTCTGCAATAATCTGGTTTCAGGCTAGTTACTCAATGAAAAATTTAAATTTGGATTGCTATTAGAAAAAATATTCCTCTTTCCAAAACCTGATTTCTTCTAAATAGCTTATTTTCAGCTTCTCCAAATCCACCTTTTAATAATCATTCTCTCTTGATCCTCAAAAACTATCAAAGGTTTACTCCTTAAATGCCACCTGATTCCTCCTTTTGTATTGACTCAAATCCCATCTCTTTGCAGGGGATAAAGTTCAATATTGTTCAAAATTAATCCTTTCCAATTGCATTATTTATTTCTGCTAAATTCTAAAGTTTTTCTAGGAAAATTTTGAAATCCTCTACAATCAAACTTATCTTGAATTAACCCTGACGCTGGATCTTTTCTCTACCCCCCCCAAATTTGCATCCAAGTTCCCCTGTGATTATTACTTACAATCCACTTCAGCAAGGTTTGGAAAAAAATGGACTTGATCCATGAACCATTTTCCCATAAAAATTAATTTCCCAAAACAACTTTGATCTCCATTTAAAATATTTATCCAAAATTTTTTTAAAAAAATGGAATAAAAGGATCAAAATTTCATAAAATCTCAATTATAGGCATTTCCAAATTAGGCCCAAAAATATTTGGTACCCAATTTCAGATGTGACTCATGATGAGAAATATACTGCTTCAGTAATTTTTAAACAACATGAATATCTTGAATATTTACTCAAAAAAAATATTTCTGTACCAATTACACAGCATTGCTACACTTTGAGATTCTGAAATCCTAGAATACACCCTGGCTGGATACTTTCCCAATGAAACCTATAAATTATCTTGTTAGATTTTATCTACAGACTGATATTTTCTAAAAAAAAAATTCTGAAAATTCTCTGTACTCACAGATAATTTTATGCAAAATGATTCTGCAATACACTCTAAAAAAATGAATTCCAAAATGAGAGAATTTATACCAAAATATACTGAAGCTATAATATATTTTATTTTCCAAAAAATCTGATTAACTTATATTATAGGATAATAACTTAGCTATATACAATAATGGCCTTCTTAAAGACTAAATTAAATCAGCAATAACCATAAAATCATTCCCTCCCCTTGGAAATAATTTCTCTGTTTCCTCCACCAACCTAATCTCCCCAGAATCCCAGTCTTGCACTTTCTCTCACCACCTTTCATTTCCATCACTTTATATAATTTTTGGTATTCCCTGAAAGAATTTTCAAACAATTTACCCTTCCACAGGCACAATCCCCTTGATTACAAAATTTTCCCACCTGGCACCCCCCAAATTCCATGTCAGTTGTTGATTCATTACCATAGGCATCCTGCTGATGTATGTTTATGGTTAGCCTCCCTAGAAGAAAATGCAAAAGATGTTTTTTTCTTTCCATTCTGAGCAGTATTTTTTTCCAATTTGCCTAATAAATAGCTGAATTTGAAAATTTTGAACCATAATCCTTTGCTGAATTTAATAATTGTATTTCTGTGACTAGTCACACTTAATGAAACAGTTAGACCCCTCATCAAGAAAGCTATAATACTCTTTCAATTAAAATTAGCACCAAAATCCCCAGGAATCACTTTAATCCACAAAAGTATGCATTAATCCTTGGTATTTTACTCAAAGACAGTGAAATCTTTCTACAGACCATAATCTACCCTTTCTATCTTCCATCAAACACACCAAAATTGAAATTTTTCCTCAATTATATTCAATGAAAGTTTCTATACCAGTCTAAAATTTTCCCTCAATTTAATCCATAATCCACTTTTATTCCTCTCTTGCAGATATTGCTGCTTCTTCAAAGCACAAGCTACTTTCAAAATCCTGTATAATTAAATAGTTGGTATAAATTTTACCTCAGGAATTCAATTAAATATGCATGAACAATGGGGAATATCAGATTTAAGAAAAACCGCAATTTTTAATGGTGGGTTTCAAACCAAATTTGCCATTTCAAAAGCACTATTAAAAATCAAAAAAACCCACTTATTTCACATCAGACGTGTCAGAGTTACCTGAAAATAAGTGGTTTTTTTAAGTAAAGTATATAAAGGCTTGCACCGCCTGTCAACTTGATACACCCCTTGTTTTTCACCTCCAAAATCCAAACAATTCTCCCTCCAACCTCATCTTAAAAAAATTTGATTCATTGCTCTTTTTCTCTTCATCACTATTCTCATCAATTCATCACTCTCATCACTTTATTGCTTTGATCACATCCAGCTAACTCTCATTGCATCACTATCGTCATCACTTCATCAATCTCATCCCTTTATTGCTTTAATCAGATCCAGCTAACTCTCATTGCATCAATATCCTCATCACTTTAATGCTTTCATCAAATCAAGCTAACTCTCATTGCATAACCATCCTCATCACTTCATCACTCCCATCCCTTCATTGCTTTCATAAAATCCAGCTAAATCTCATTGCATCACTATCCTCATCACTTCATCACTCTCATTGCTTTATTGCTTTCATCACATCCAGCTAACTCTCATTGCATCACTATCCTCATCACTTGATCACTCCCATAAATTTATTGCTTTAATCACATCCTAACTCTCATTGCTTTATCACTCTTTTCCCTTCATCAATCTCATCTGTTCCTATCCTCTTTGCTTCATCACTCTCATCCTCTCATCACTTCATCACTCTTACCACTTAAATGCTCTCATAGCCCTTCATCCCTTCATACCTCTAACTCTTTTTAAATGGCCCCTCAGCGATCCTCCACCCACAAGTCCACTAAAAAATCCAATGGAACAAAGCAAAAATCCCCCAGGAACTCAACATTCAACAATCCTCCCCCATCAGCTCCCAAAGGCTCAATTCAGCTCAATAGAGCTGATAACATCATCCTGGTAAACTGGCTCAAAATTCAGTCCAACTACAATGCTTGATTTGGATCTGACAATGAAACAAGTGTTGGCCAACATCCATCCTCTAAGGTCAATGGTTATCTCCTGATGGCCAATGAAATAAAGAATAAAACAAAATGTATGCTGGATCTGTTATCCAAACAGATGAGGGAGCAATTCAAAATTTTCAATCAAAGTAAAGAAAATCCCACTCCATGTGAATCTCCAAAAGCTTTGGTATCACGGACTCTGACAAAGCCAAGGGAATCAACTCAGTGGTTGATAATTTTGAATAAATTTTTCCTTTTTATATTCAAATGGATGAAATCTCTGGAAAGATGGCCAACATCACCCCTATAGCTGCTTTTGACGTCCAACAATCTGATTCAGTTGATGGCAAAGACTTGGCTGGGGATGCTCAGCCTAGCAATGAGGCCCTTGATGAAACCTTTGCCTTTGAGTGGTCTCATCCAATGCCAAGGAGGATATTCAAACAAAATCAGCTCCAATCACATCTACTTCCACATTGATGGATGAGTCAAACCCAACCTTTGACCCCTCACTTACTGCTTTGAATTGCTCTCTTCCTGGGGTGGAAGAACTAAAGAACTTGGCAAATGAAGAGACTTTCATTCCTGTATCACCGTTGCCATCAAGATCTGCTTAAGTAAGGAATCAAGTTCTTTTGCCTTCTTTCTGGTTAATCCTGACTGATTTAGATTTTAGAAAAAAAGGCTCATCTGTTCCTGAATGGCAAAAACCCAAGCCAATGGTGCCCTTCACATCCCTTTCAAATGAGAGAAATGATGTTCCCACACAAACCTCCTCTGCAAAGGGACAGAAAAATACCTCCAATTCCATAAAAATCAACCCCGATAGGATTCAAAAGATGAGAAAAACTTCAACCTTTTTTGGCTTTGAGGAGATCAGGAAGAAGCAAGATTCAAGTGAGCGCATTGAATTCTCCTTGCTTTCAAAATCAAGCTCATTCCTATTCCCCTCTGAAAAACAGTGAAAATTCAAATTGAATCTGGAAAAACTTCTGTTTGAAAAGGAGAAGTGGGATCATCAACTAGCTATTTCTTTTAAAAAGCAGAAAGACAAGAGTTTGGCTCATCAAAAAAATGTGATTCAAAGTGGAAGTTGAAACAGGCTGAGCTAGAATTTAAAAAAGAGGAAAAGGAGAAGGATCAACAGCAAGCACAAATGGAAATGGAGAGGGAACAACTTGAAACTGAAAAAAAGGATAAGTGGTAAATGGCTGCAGCATACATTGGTAGCAGTAGAACAGTAGATGAATTAAAGCAGATTACTCAAATTCTGGCCTGTAAATCTATTTGCGCTGATGAAAAACTTAAAAATTAAACAAATCATTTTTTATTAAAACAATGATGAAGACTATTCTTAACCCCACCAATTAAAAAATATTTTTTCTTTTTATTTATGTTTTTTCCTAGAGTATATTTTCCCACTCCCCAAGTCCCTGAAAGTTTTTTGAGTGGTTTTTTTTGATTTGAATTGGCATTGCCATTCTTGTATGAGTGGCACTCTCCACAGCTGGAAAAGTAGAGTGCTTGTACTTATTGGCTGCCCAAACCATTTTGACCATACCTTTTTTCTTGAAATCAATTGCAAAGCCCAGGTCAGGAAAAACAAATTGGCCATCTGATACTTGATGTTCATCCTTATTTTCAATAAGTTTTCCGTTAGATTTCTTGGTTGGAACTGCAAGTAAAAAGGAATGCTCAGAGATGTCACCTTTGTCATTGTGAGGTGAGTTGTAAAAAGAGTGGGATGTGAAAGTGAAATTCAGAGAACAGTCAAAGGGAGTAGGCCAAGAACCAAATTCAAGTGATGAGAAGGAAGGGATGCAGTTTTCCTTCATTATTTCACAGTTTGATTCAAAGGGAAGTCTTGCCAAATTGCAAGAAATTTTTCCTAAAATTTGAGAGAATTTGTCTGCCTTAAGATTGAGAAAAGCATACTCTTGAAGGGAAAATTGAATAGATGATTTCTTCAAATAGCATCCAAATAACTCAAAGGGGTGCATCAATTTTTTCCATCCAATTTCTCACATTTTTCCTTCCCAAGAATTTGAGGGACCAACAGTGTAGAAAATTTTTTTGACTGGTGAAGGAAAGTTGTCACAAAGTTGATGTCCTTCTTGTTTTGGTCAGAAGTTTTTTCCAATGGGACAAATTCAATTATTGCAAGAAGACCCTCGTGATCACAATTATTGAGAATAACTACTTTCCCATGGCTGAAGAAATGGAATCACTTGATTGTCTTCTTGGCATGTTCAAACTCAGCAGGTGAGGGTTTTTGATTGTTCTATTTTCTTTCAGCAGTGATAGAGGGATACAGACCCAAAGGTTGTCTTTTACATCCAGAAAATACAAAATTTTTGTTGATGCCACCCTATGAAAGTTCCAAAGATATTTCCAATGACCTCATTTGATTTCTCTTTTGCTTCAAATTCCTGTGATTGCCACCTCTCTTTATGTTTGTCACCTCATCTCCTTCCATCTTGTTCTCTCCCAGGAAAATTCTCTTATTGGGGTGAGGATCAACAAGGAATTAAATTTAGATTATAACATTGTGAGTGCAGTGGGAGAAGAAATTGGATTGAAGGAAAAGCCATCAACAAAGGATTACCAAAAAAAAAAACGTCAGTTACATGATCACAAAAAATTAAATAAAAAATGACTGGGCCTGAACAAATTGGGCCGGGCTTATTACCAAAAAAAAAAAATCAGTCATGTGATCTTCCCAAAAAAACTACCTGGGTGTGAAAAATTGGGCAGGGCTATGGGGGCCAGGGAGGATGGGGCCCAGTGGCGAGGGAGTGGGGGTGGGTTGGTTGGCTGGGCAGGAGGGCCTTAGGGGGGGCCGGCGGGTCAAAGGGAGGGGTGAAGTGCCAAGACGGCGGTGGGGGCGGCAAGAGCAAACAAAGCAGGGGGCGGGGCTGGAGAAAAGGGGGTGGGGGGGCCAGGGCCAGAGAAGAAAAGGTGGCCAAGCAAGCAAGCAACAGGGGGGGGGGGACCTGCAAGCAAGCAACAGGGGGGAAAGTTACAGAGCTACAGGGGGAGGGGCAAGCAAGCAAGTTACAGGGGTGGGGGGTTGGCAACCAAGCAACAGTGGGGGGGGGGGGGGAGGGGGGCAAACAAGTGACAGGGGTGGGGGGCCAGAAACTGAGCAGGTGAGAGGGGGGGCAGCAAGAAAGCAACAGGGGTGGGGGGCCGGCAACCAAGCAAGCAAGAGGGGGGCCAGCAAGAAAGGAAGCAAGAGGGGGGGCAGCAACATAGCAAGCAAGAGGGGGAAGCAGAAAGCAAGCAACAAGGGTGGGGGGCTGGAAAACAAGCAAGAAACAGGGGTGGGGGGCTGATGAACAAGAGAGCAAGAGGGGAAGCCAGCAAGCGAGCAAAAGGGGTTGGGGGTTGGAAACAAAGCAACAGGGGTGGGGGGACAGCAACCAAGCAAGCAAGAGGGGGGGCCAATGGCAACCAAGCAAGAGGGGGGGGGCCAGCAAGGGAGCAAGAGGGGCAGAAAAAGAAAATGGAGGGGCAGAGTCAGCAGGAATGGGTGACAGGGAGGGGAAAGAAGGATTAGGATGAGCAAGGGGGGAGCTTACCTGGGGTGCCAACCAAAAGAGGAGGGGAGGTGAGTGGTGAGGTGGGGGGGGGGGTATGGTGAGGGAGAGAGCTAGAGGGAGAGGAGGTGAGGGAGCTGGAAAGAGGTAGAGGAGGTCAGCAAGTATGGAGGGAAGAGGAGGATGAGGAGGAGGGGGGTAACTTACCTGAGGAAAGAAGAAGTAAGGAGGTGGGGGGGCCTAAGGTGGATGGAGCAAAGGATCAGTATCTGTTGATGGGGATGGATGAGGAGGAGGAGGGGGGGGGGGGAGCTTACTAGGGTTTCCAACCAAAAGAGGAGGGGAGGTGGTGGGTGGTGGGGAGGTGGCAGGTGAGGTGGAGGTGGCAGGTGAGGAGGAGGTGGCAGGTGAGGCGGATGTGGTGAGTGAGGAGGAGGGTGAGGTGGAGGTGGTATGAGGTGTAGGTGTTTGGTGAGGAGGAGGAAGGAGTTGACCAAAAAGTGGTTTGGTGTGGTGAGGTGGGTGGTTTGGAAGTTTTGAGTCTGTTTTTTCTAAGTCAACCCCACAAAATGAGAAAAAAAACAAAAAAAAAAAACCTGACTCAGCCTAGGGATTGTGGGTGAACAACCAAAACCAAAAAAAATTGGTGAAGGGATTTTTTACCTGATTCAAAATCAAAAATTACTCATCAAAGCAAGCAAGGGTGAGAAGAATAATCCATTGTCTCATAGAAGAAGATGAGGGACAAGATAAGACAGGGATGAATTGAGGCAGATCAGGAATATCATCTTCAAATATTTTTTCCCATTCATTTTTGATGTTGGCCAAAAGATTGTGAAGGATTACACAAGTGATAATCCATTTGATGAGGAACTTGATTTATTTGGGGTTATGAAGATGGTTTTGCATTTCCCTTAAGCTGGCCCATCTTCCTTTCAGGACTCCTATGTCATGCTCAATAAAAACTTGTGATTGGGCAAGATGATATTTGAAATTGGTTTTTCCTTGATTGTTGGACAATACATTCTGGTATGCTGGAACCACATATTTCCCACTAGCATAAGCTGAATTGGAAGGAAGTTATTGATCTTGGTCAAAGTAGTTCTGTGATTGTTGGGCAATCCGCATCTGATTGAAAACATATGAATCATGACAAGAAACTGGAAGGCCATCATGGAGGGATATGAACTTCTTGTTGTTATCAAAAACAATTTTTAGGGCCATGGAGTATCTAAATAAACAGATGCAATGTATTTGGTCAGTGTGTGATCAAAATTTTTATCAAAGTCATTGGAAAAGAAATGAATCAATTTCCTATTTTTCCAATCAAAATAGTTGTAGCCATCTAGCTTGAGTTTTGACTCAAGGGGATGGTGGTTCTGTCAAGAAAACTAATGAAACCAGGAAAGCCTTCAGTCTCCATTTCTTGAGATATCTCCTTGCATAGTTCTTTTGTTTGCCAAGAAAGGACTGAGCAATGGAAATATATGAGTTAATTGTTCCATAAACAACTGAGATGTATTTTCTAATTGATGAATTGCTGCTCCATTTCAATTCAATCCCAATCTACAGAGAGCAATGGAAGGTTGGATAGCTGGATTTGTTTGAGGATTCCAAGAATTTTTCAGGAAGATGTGGGGGTCTTTGATCATCTCCAAAAGTTTTATGAATGAAGGCAATAGATTTTGGAACAGTTGCTGAAAGCTTAAGTTGGAGAGGAGATGAAGCTTTTTCCTTTCATAAATTGGGTTGTGGAAAGTTTGTCTTCTTGGAACCGTGTATTGCTTTTTTAATATAGCATTCAAAGCCAACCAAGTTCATTCCAAATTGGAGTCTGAATGGAAGTCAAATACTAACAAAAGTTCAGTCAGCTTTTTTTCATTTTCAACTTGCTGCCTGGAAGTTGGATGGGACATGTTGAGAAAGATGGTGATTTGATGTGAGGTGATGAGATGATGATGGGATTTGTGTGAAGATGGAGATGTAACGAAATAGGGAATATAACAGTTAGAAAATCCGCCATCTTTAATGGCGGGTTTCTGAAATACACATACCCCCTAACTGGTGTATTTCAAAATGGCGGTTTTCATGAAAAGGGCGGATTTCAAACATCAAAACCGCCAGTAAATCCGCCATTAAATCCGCAATTTTTGCATCATCATCCATCCACCATCCATCAAATCTAAAAGACCCATCCACATCAGCAAATCCATACTAGTCCCATCTCCATCACATCACACACATCTCATCTCCATTACGTCACATCTCCATCACTTCACATCTCTATTGCTTCACATCTCTATTGCTTCATATCTCTATTTATTCAAGCTAATCCCACCACCACTCTTGAGACAACCTCCACCACCATCAATAGCTCATCAAATCCATCCTCAAAATCATTCAACCATTGTCATCCATCCCAGCCTATGCCATCCGCCAACTCAACCCATCAAGAGTCTCCTTGTGCCTCCCAGTCCAACCGTTGTCCCTCCTCCAATTTGACATTGACAACAACAACAACCAAAAAAATCAAGCTCAAGCTTGTGCTCATTCTCATGCTCACCTTCAAGCGCAACTCCAAGCCCATGCTCAAGCTCACCATCAACTGTCCTACTACCAACGCAATATGGCCAATCTATCCAACTACATCACTCAATTCTTCCTACCCTCTGAATTCCCCACAACCAAAGAGTATCACTTCCAGTCTCACCCATACTATCCACCCTGAGCACATCCTCTAAACTCAATCCTCATCTTCCCCCTCTGCCCACCCACCCAAACAAACAAACAAAAAAAACCCTCCCACAGATCAAAGAAAAGACCCAGAAGTACTTGGAAACCTTGGCCAACAGGGTCTCCAAGGGTGAAAGGTTACTCCCATTTGGCTCCATAGGTCTTTCCCGCATCAATCAAAATACTCATCATCCTTGAGATCTCTCACTGCTCCTCACCATTCCTCCACAGCCTCTTGTCTGGCCCTTGGATAACTTGGATATGGACCTCTTCTATCTTGCCAATCTGGGTCATTGAATCAATGGTCATCCCAAAAATTGACCAGCCAGTGATCATCCCTCTCATTTCAAACTCAATCACTTGTCACTCCCAAACACCAGAACTTCAATCCTCAACCATCCTACCCAATCCAAAGATCTCCATCCCTACAAGAAGGATCAAAAGACCTGTAAACCCAGAGTGAGGCCTGGCCAAGATGATCATGATCCTTGGAAAGTTGATCCAGGAAGATCAGTTAGATCACCCATCAACTTTATCTTCCTCCAGTCCTCAATCCTCATCTTTCATTGATTGATCTGATTGATTCAATCCCCTTCCCCATTTGTCCTATACCCCCCAGTCAGGAACCGCCTTTATGGTCAAGATGATTCCTAAAGCTAGGATCCCCATCATCAAGTTATCTCTCCCTCACTCCCTAGGCCAACTGTTTGGGTTATTGCGTGATATTGGATTCAAAAACAAACTGGATCTCAAAAAAAACCAGGCTATTGCTAACCTATGCTATGGTGGATCCAAGGATGCAAAATGTGGTCTTGTTCTGTACGTCCAACTCTCTATCCTCAAACACCTTGTTGGATCCACCAATCCAATTGATCAACCACTTATCCCTCCTCTGTTTACCCCTCTCACTCCCATCTGGTTACCCTAGTGAAAGTTTGGTCCAAGCAGAGGCAGATCAAGAACCCTTACTTGGGTACTCTAAGCCCTTACGGTTATGCCTTGATGGTGATTTACTATCTAGTCAACAATCAAAAGCTTGCCATGCTTCAATGAGTATGAATTTGGTTGATCCATAGATCCCTCTTTGCTCTTGCAAGCCTTCTCCCATTCACCCAATCTTACCTCCTCTCCCCCCCACATTTCTAGAAACCTACAACAACTCCCGCCTCCAAGAGTCACCTCACCCAAAGAATTGGTTTACAAAGACCATGATATTTATTTTTTTAACAACCTTGATTCCCTTCCATGGTTTTGGTCTGGTATCAATTGAGAGAACATTGTGTAATTTCTCATTGAGTTCTTCCAATTCTTCTCAAGCTTGTTTTGTTATACCCATGATTTCATCAGTTTGAGAAATCCTGGAGGTTTAGTGACCAAGGATTCAAAGGGATGCATGAATGACATTGTTGAAGAAGCCAAGCAGTTTGTGGAGGGCATCAAAGGATTGATCTCAATAGACTGTGGATTGAGGTTTGTCCCCCCTAGAGCTTAGTCCGTCATCAAACCTTGGTTTCCTCAGCTCAACCATCTTGTGCATTTCCATCTTTGGTGTCATCATCCTAGGATCCATTTCAAACGGAATATAAAATTGCACATACCATCAGGCAAGATGGTCTATTTACTGTGGGTTAGATGGATTCAGTTTTATCAATCCCTCCCTTGAGTTATTTGAAATCTTCCCCCCCAACCCTATTCTTCTCCTTCTTCTCTTGTTTCTTTGGTGCTGAAGTTGAAGACAAAAAAAATATATGCATGTATATCCCTCAACCTTCTTTCCCCCCCTTGCTTTGGTCCCCCCCCTTCTTGCTTGTCTTACCTGTGTTATAATTAGGGCCAGCAATTAGCTTAGGAAAATGAGCAGTATTTGAAGCAAAAAAATTCTGGACACCTTGTGTCCATAATTGCTGATGGGCTCTCACAATGGGGCAATACGTTGGATGATATTGGTGATGAATTAAATTGGATGATGAATGGATGATGAAAGCAGCAGGGAGAAGAGCTCCTTAAGTACAAAAGATTGGCTTCTTGTGAGCCCATGATACAAAAAGGCAAAAGGGAAATTTTCCGCCCCAAAAGAGATCTACAGACTCTACAGGCCTTGTTACTTGGTTTGGACTATATCAGCCCGCATGGCATCAGTCCCTGTACCCTTACAACCAGCCTATTCCGGTCCTTTCTGGTGTTTACACCGTTATGGGACTGAACCATCCCCTGTGCTGTTCAATCCCTGACCTCACATACTGGCTGGTTGCCTCATGCAACCAGCCCCTGGCCATACAAATGGCCAGGTGGGACACATGACACACCTGGGTCCGGTCTCAGACCCACATGGGGGGGGGGGGGGGGGGAAGGGGGGTGTGACCAGTGCACATGCTGTCCCGCCCCTCTTTCTCACAGATCCCTGGAGGGGGCGGTCGAATCCCCCTACCAGGGGCCCTGGGGGTTGATACCCCCCGGGCTTTGTCAAAGAATGGTGGGCTGGGGGGTGGTCAGATCCCCTCAGCCCAGTTGCTCCTCCCCCTTGGTAAAGGGGGGGGGGGGAGCACCCCTTTGCTTTGATGGTGGAGGGGTGGTCAGGTCCCCCCAACCGCTGGTTGCTTGGTTGCAACCAGCTACCTCGTCACCGCCCCAACCACCTAGGGCTGGTGGGGGGGTGGTCAATTCCCCCCCACCGCCAGTCACCTCAATGCAACCAGCCTGGGTGGCAAGCTGGTCACTATCAGCTGCCCCCACCTCCCCCTCCCAATGGCGGGCAAGGGGAGGCAAGGGAGTTGGGGCCATTGGCCCCAGCCCTTGCAGCACCAACAGCTGGTCTCCACCCAGCGGGGCGGCCGCAATTGGCTCAGCAGCAGCAACAACGGCCCTGCGCAGGCTGTTGGGCCCTATAGACGGGCCAAATGAAAAAACAGCGTCCCTGAGCAGGCCGCAACACGGGCGGCAGCCCCAACCGGGCTGCAACACAGGCAGCGGCCCCAATGGGCCACCCCAAGCCCAAAAACTAAGTAAAACATACTTTGGCCGGCCAGCCCATCTGGCCAAGTATGTCCAAAATAAACCTTGGGCCCAATTATTCCCATACAAGCCCATCTGGCTGTATATTCCCATATACCTCACCAGGCCCGCTAGGGCCCATTTACCAAAAGGCCTGTTTCACGCGTTTTGAGGCCAGTTTCCCCAAATCCATGACATGCACACAGGCCCGTATGGTCCGTGTGATTGTCCAATGGGCCGGAGAGGCCCATATGTGCATCCCATTTTGATTACACTTATACGTAGCACACGCGTAAGTGCACACGTATTTTAACACACCCCCCCAATCCAAAAGGGGTGACATCCGCATGTTAGTCACAAAGCATTGATGCTTTTTCCTATCAAAAGCCTTAGTCAAGATATTCGCAGTCATTGCTCCAGTGGGCATGTAACTCAACACAATCTCCTTGCAGTTAACTGCATTGCAAATATAGTTATAGTGAACATTGATATGTTTTGTTCTTGAATGGAAAACTTGGTTATGCGCCAACGCAATGGCACTCTGGTTATCAGAATACAACAAAGCAAACTGTTGTGGCTTATGTGTATCCTCTGAGACTTTCCTCAACCATTTTTCTTCCTGTGAAGCTGCTAAGTAAGCTCTATACTCAGCCTCTGTTGATGAAAGACTTATTGCCAATACCTTATTGGACATCCATGACACCAGATTTTTACCTAAGAAGAATACAAAACCACTTGTTTATTCCCTAGTGTTACCATCTGCCCTGTGCAACGCATCTAGATTTGAATCTTTTTAAAAATCCACTTGTGTCAAACTTCTTGTTTAACACCAATCTAGACCCCACAATGGTCTTTCCTTTTGGAACATGTTCCCGCTTAACCACTTCAAAGACACTATTATTTTCTAGATAATCAAATTCCTCAAAAATAGCACTCTTCCATTTGGCTCTCTCATCAGAATTCATAGCTTGGCCAAAGCTATTTTGGTTAAACCTGTTACCCATTTCTGAACTCAACTCCAGGACTTCATTGAGCATACACTGTTCCTGAAATGTATCTTCCTCATATCCTGCGGCAGCATAATGGGAATTCCATTCCCCGTACCTATCAACTGGTACTCCAACCCTACCACTCCTTCTAACTGGAGGTGGAGGCTCATCAGGTTCCAAATTAACAGACTCCCCTGAAGCGGGCACTGAGCCCTCTGGTGGCATGTCTGCCATCTCTTCATCTTCTGGAACCACATTTCCCGCAGCCTTTGCTGGTGAAATAGGTTCTAATTCTATTTCTTTCTTTTACTTATTCACAACAACATCTTCACTCCTTTTGAGTGGAAAGGTACTTTCATAAAATTTTACATCCATACTACGGATAACCTTTCTTGTCCCTGGACAATAGATCCTATATGATTTACTTATTAACTCATAGCCTACAAGTGCCCCTGTTCTTGCTCTGGGGTATAATTTTCCAACCATCTTGTTATGGTGGACACTATAATACACCAAGCAACCAATTGTTCTTAGGTGTGATGTTTTGGGGTACAACTTCCAAAACTGATAATGAGGAATCTTCCCATTAACACTTAAAATGTTGTGCAACAGACAGAATGTACACATCAACTCAGCCCATAAGAACTTTGGTAGACCAGATTTAGACATAATAGTTCTGAACTTGTCCAGTAAATTCCAATTAATTCTCTCAACTATCCCGTTATTTTGTGGAGTACTTGCAGTAGTGACTATATGAATGATACCATAATCTTTCAATAAACTCTCAAACTATTTAATACAAAATTCACCACCTCCATAGTTGATAACCCTCTTGATCTCCTTCATTAGACCATTCTGTTTCCAGACTTTGAAGATTACAGAAACCTCCTCTGTGGTCTGATCCTTAGATCAAATTGGTTTAACCCAAACATAATTAGTGGAGTATCAACTAAATTGATGAAGTATCTTGCCCCACCAAGGGACTCCAGTGTGAATGGCCCTGCCAAATCAATGGAAAATTCCTCTCTAGGAATATCAGTGCAAGCTCTACTCTTTGAGAACACATTTCTAGTCTTAGCCCCCAAGGTACAACTCTCACAGTTTCTGTCCTTTACCTTATGGCCACTTCTATTGTGAGAAACAATGCTCAAATCTGAGATTTTGAAAAAGCTTGCACACAAACGCTTGTTCCAAACCCATCCACTAAAAACAGTTCTCCCATTCATATCAATAACAAACCTATCTTCTTTAAGATAACAAATCTGGAAACCTTTTTTCCACAACACTTCAAGGGACACAAGGTTATAAGGCAACTCTGGTACATGAAACACTTTCTCAAAAGAAATTTTGAAACCCAAGTGATTTGCAAGAATAACTTTTACAATTCCTTTAATCTGAATTGTTCTGCCTTTCTGACCAATATTTACAACTCCATCATAATCACTAAGATTTGAAAATAAGTTGGGTTCAAAGAACACATGATCTGTACAGCCAGAATCAATCAAAACAAGAACATCCTCCTTCAATCCTTCTAATAGTAAAGAAGCTTTATCAGTCACTGATAAGTTCTCATCTTTGAGGTTAAGATTACTCACTTCATAATCAATCAAGTCCATTTATTGATCCTCATCAATTATGGCCTTTTTGTGGGGACCTTCTTACCCAACAACCATTTCCATTGGACCATCAACTGCCACCATTGAAACGTTTTCAGTAGTGAGATTGACCTCCTTTTCATTCTCTTTGGACTTCTTCCTCTTCTTGGCCTCCTTGAAATCCTTAGCATAATTCCCCTTATTCTGACAATTATAGCATAAGACCTTGGACAAATCCTTTTTTGCCTTCTTGCAAGATTTCCCAGTGTTTCCAACAAGGGCTGTTCCAGAACCCCCCTTCATCTTGAACTGAAGATCATCCTTTTGAATCCTTTTCAGCACATCCTCCTCTCCAGGAAGAGGATCCAATTGAGAAATAATTCTGACTAAAGAATCAAACTCCTTTGGCAGCTTCTGAAGGATTAAAAGTTACAAACACTCAGGATCAATGTTAAGTCCTGATGACTTAAAATTGGCTATGCTAGACCTAGCCTCTGCAAAAAACTGTTTATAATTCTAATATTGTAACTTGAACAGTTTATTGAAAGCTATACCCTTCTGTTGAACAGAATCACCAGCATACTTGGACTTAAGCAACTTCCAAAGGATGCTGCCCCTCCTTCTCTCATCTTCCCTAAGAGTATTGGCGACCCATGTCACATGATTCTCATCAAAATGCTTCAGGATGAGATGATAAGACTTTTTCTCCACTTCTGAACTGATCAAAGTGTCATCTGCATCCATTATCTCCCCATAAAAGATGTTATCCAGCTCACTATCCATAAGGACAACCCAAGCATTATAATTCTGACTGTTCAGAACTATCTTGGTGGAGTTAACATTAGGGATATAGGACATCTTATTGGAAAACTTGAGGTCTTTGAGGTTCTCCAGAGTAAGGTACAAGGGTCTAGATGGATTGGAAGTAATGATGATGTTGGTACTGATAATGTGTTATAATTATGTCCAGCAATTAGCTTAGGCAAATGAGAATTATTTAAAGCAAAAGAAATGCTGGACACCTTTTGTCAATAATTGCTTATGGGCTCTCACAATGGGGAAATACGTTGGATGATATTGGTGATGAATTAAATTGGATGATGAATGGATGATGAAAGCAGCAGGGAGATTAGCTCCCTAAGTACAAAAGATTGGCCTCTTGTGAGCCCATGATAAAACAAGCCAAAAGGGAAATTTTCCGCCCCAAAAGAGCTCTACAGACTCTACAGGCCTTGTTACTTGGTTTGGACTATATCAGCCCGCATGGCATCAGTCCCTGTACCCTTACAACCAGCCTATTCCGGTCCTTTCTGGTTCTTCCACCGTTATGGGACTGAACCATCCCCTGTGCTGTTCAATCCCTGACCTCACATACTGGCTGGTTGCCTCATGAAACCAGCCCCTGGCCATACAAATGGCCAGGTGGGACACAGGAAACACCTGGGTCCGGTCTCAGACCCACATGGGGGGGGGGGGGGTGACCAGTGCACATGCTGTCCTGCCCCTCTTTCTCACAGATCCCTGGAGGGGGCAGTCAAATCCCCCTAAAAGGGGCCCTGGGGGTTGATACCCCCAGGGCTTTGTCAAAGAATGGTGGGCTGGGGGGTGGTCAGATCCCCTCAGCCCAGTTGCTCCTCCCCCTTGGTAAAGGGGGGGGGAGCGCCCCTTTGCTTTGATGGTGGAGGGGTGGTCAGGTCCCCCCAACCACTGGTTGCTTGGTTGCAACCAGCTACCTTGTCACCGCCCCAACCACCTAGGGCTGGTGGGGGGGGGCAATTCCCCCCCCACCGCCAGTTGCCTCAATGTGACCGGCCTGGGTGGCAAGCTGGTTTCTACCAGCTGCCCCCACCTCCCCCTTGCAATGGCGGGCAAGGGGAGGCAAGGGAGCCGGGGCCGTTGGCCCTGGCCCTTGCGGCACCGACAGCCTGTTGCCACCCTGCGGGGCCACTGCAATTGGCTCAACAGCCACAACAATGGCCCCGCGCGGGCCTTTGGGCCCCATAGACAGGCCAAAGGCAAAAACAGCATCCCCAAGTGGGCCGCAACACAGGCAGAAGCCCCAACTGGCCTGCAACACAGGCGGAAGCCCCAACTGGCCTGCAACACGGGCAGAAGCCCCAATGGGCAGCCCCAAGCCCAAAAACTAAGTAAACCATACTTTGGCGGGCCAGCCCGTCTGGCCAAGTATGTCCAAAAAAAACCTTGGGCCCAATTATTCCCATACAAGCCCATCTGGCAGTATTTTCCCATATACCTCACCGGGACCGTTAGTGCCCGTGTACCAATAGGCCTGTTTCACGCGTTTTGAGGCCAGTTTCCCCAAATCCGTGACATCCACACAGGCCCGTATGGTCCGTGTGAGTGTCCAATGGGCCAGAGAAGCCCATATGTGCATCCCATTTGGATTACACTTATACGTAGCACATACGTAAGTGCATACGTATTTTAACAGCCTGCCCCACCCCCCCTTTTTTTTTGGTAATAAGCCCAGCCCAATTAGTTCATGCCCATGCCCAGTAATTTTTTAATTTTTTTTTGTGATCATGTGACTGACATTTTTTTTTTGGTAAGCCTTTTTTGACCGCTTTTCCTTCAATTCCATTGCTTCTTCCACCACACTCACAATTTTATACTCCAAATTGAATCCCTTTTTGATCCTCACCCCAAGCGGAGCATTTGCCTGGGAGGGAACAAGATGGAAGGAGATGAGGTGAGAAACATAAAGAGAGGTGGCAAGCAGAGGGCTTTGAAGCAAAAGAGGGATCAAATGAGGGCATCCAAAATGTCTTTGGAACTTTCCAAGGGGGGCATCAATGAAAAGTTTGTATGTTCTGGATGAAACTAAGACCTTTGGAGCTGTATCCGGCCATTACGGCTGAAAACAAAAAGAACAATCAAATACCCTCACCCACTGAGTTTGAACTTGCCAAGCAGACAATCAAGCAATTCCATTTCTTGAGCCATGGAAAAGTAATTCTTTTCAAAAAATTTGATCACAACGGTGTGGTGCTCTTTTATGGACGCGATTTGGGAAAGGGCTGCAAGCAGCGCTCTCAGCAATGGGAAGGGCCTTGCCGCAGCTAGCCGCTCTGCGGGCTCAGCAGCAGTCAGCTAGACCCAGCAGCGGTTGGGTTGGGCTCAGCACCTGGAGATGGGAGACGACGGATTGCGCGGACCGGAAAGCTTGCGCGGATTGGAAGGCTTGCGCGGATCAGAAAGCTTGCGCGGATTGGAAAGCTTGCGCGGATTGGAAAGCTTGCGCGGATCGGAAGGCTTGCGCGGATCGGAAAGCTTGCATGGATTGGACTGCGCATCGCAAGACGCGCGGATTGGGTCACGTGGGTACGCCCCGGATATCGGAACGGGTTGTTGGGTGGACGTGCGTGGGAAGACGAACCGGGCTACGTTAATACCAAAGGGCGTGGGTAATGGCAAGGGATGGAGGGATAGGGTTGGGCTAGGGTTCTGCGGCTTAGGGTTGTATTTCATCACTCTTTCTTGTTACTTGTGGTTGTACTTAGGTTAGGGTTGAGAGGGAGGATTTAAATACTTTGCTCTCAACTCCGGGTTGTATGATAGAGGAAGGAGGGGGGGAAGGATGGGAAAAAAAACACTTCACCCCACTTCACTTTGCTTTACGGACTGGACTGCACTTTAGGATATTACTTTTTATGGCATCGGATTGGATTGGATTGGAAAAGAATGAATTCATCTTATTATCGCTCCCTCCCTCTCACTCTATCTCTTTCTTGAACGGCTGCATCCAATCTCCTTACAGACGCTTTGATCAATAACTTCCGGAACTCAAGGACAACTTCTGGGGTGTTGCCCCCTTTAGTTTCCACAACGGTCTTGTTGCAATAATCAAATTTGTCCCATTGGATAAAAATTTCTGATCAAGACAAGAAGGAGATCAACTTTGTGAAAACTTTCCTTCACCAGTCAAAATAATTTATCAACACAGTTGGTCCCTCCAGATCTTTGGGTGGAAAAATGTGGGAAATTGGATGGCAAAGATTGATGGACCCCTTTGAGTTATATGGATGTTATGTGAAGAAATCATCTATTCAATCTTCCCCTCAAAATTATGCTTTTCTCAATCTTAAGGCAGACAAAGTCTCTCAGATTTTAGGACAAATGTTTCAAAATTTGGCAAGCCTTCCCTTTGAATCAAATCATTAAATAATGAAGGAAAATGGGGGTTAAAAATAGTCTTAAGCGTTGTTGTAATAAAAATGTTTTTTTTTTCCTTTTTAAGTTTTTCATCAAAGCAAATATATTATTGCTAGGCTGAGCATCCCAAGCCAAGTCCTCAGCCTCAACTGAATTGGATTGTTGGGCATCAAAAGCTGCTAAAGGGGTGATGTTGGCCTACTTTCCAAATATTTCATCCATTTGAATGTAAAAAGGACAAATGGAGTCCAACTTATCAACCACCAAGTTGATTCCCTTGGATTTGTCAGAGTTGGTGATACCAAAGCTGGTGATGATTGACATGGAGTGGGCCTTTTTGTAATTGGCTTGATAATTCTTGAATTGCTCTCTCATCTGTTTGGAGGACAGATCCAGACTACCTTGCTTTTTATTCTTGAGTTCATTGGCCATCAGGAGATAACCATTGACCTTACAGGATGGAGGTTGGCCAGCGCATGTTTTGTTGTTGGATCCAAAGCAAGCATTGTAGTTGGAAGGAATTTTCAGCCAGTTTACCAGGATGATGTGGTCAACTCTCTTGAGCTGACTTGGGCCTTTGGAAGCTGATGGGGAAGGATTGTTGGATGTTGAGTTCCTGGGGGGTATTTGCTTTGGTCCATTGGATTGTTTAGTTGAATTGAGGGGGGAGGATTGCTGAGGGGCCATTTAAAAATAGAAAGAGGGATGAAGGGATGAAGGGCTATGAGAGTGTTTAAGTGGTGAGAGTGTTTAAGTGGTGAGAGTGATTATGTGATGAGAGGATGAGAGTTATGAATCAAAGAGGATAGGAGGAGATGAGAGTGATCAAGTGACAAGAGGGATAAAGCAATGAGAGTTAGGATGTGATGAAAGCAATAAAGTGATGAAAGTGATGAAGTGATAAGTATAGTGATCCAATGAGACTTAGCTGGATTTGATGAAAGAAATAAAGTGATGACAGTGATGAACCGATGAGGATAGTGATCCAATGAGAGTTATCTGGATGTGATTAAATAAATAAAGTCATTAGAGTGATGAAGTGATGAGGATAGTGATCCAATGAGAGTTAGCTGGATGTGATGAAAGTGATAAAGGGATGAGAGTGATGAAGTGATAAGGATAGTTATCCAATGAGACTTAGCTGGATTTGATGAAAGCAATAAAGTTATGAGAGTGATGAAGTGATGAGGATAGTGATCCAATGAGAGTTAGCTCAATGTGATGAAAGCAATAAAGTGATGAGATTGATGAAGTGAAGAGGATAGTGATCCAATGAGACTCAGCTGGATGTGATGAAAGCAATAAAGTGATGAGAGATGAAGTGATGAGGATAGTGATGAAGAGATGAAGAGAAATGAATCAATTTTTTTTTCAGATGAGGTTGGAGGTAGAATTTTTTGGAGGTCAAATGTGGAACCAGGGATTTATGAAGTGGACAGGTGGTGGAATCCTTTATATACTTTACTTCAAAAAACCCACTTATTTCCAGGTACCTCTGACACGTCTGATGTGAAATAAATGGGTTTTTTTGATTTTTAATGGCGGATTTGGTTTGAAACCTGCCATTAAAAAATGGCAGGTTTCCTTAACTCTGATACACCCTAATAGAGATTTGAAGCCATGGAGATTTGAAGCAATGGAGATGAGATGTTTGTGATGCAATGGAGATTGGATTGGTATGGATTTACTGAGGTGGAGGTGTGGATAGGTGTTTTGGATGTGATTGATGGTGGATGGATGATGATGCATAAATGGCGGTTTTAATGGCGGGTTTGATTTTTGAAATCTTCCATTTTCATGAAACCCGCCGTTTTGAAATACACCAGTTAGGGGGTATGTGTATTTCAGAAACCCGCCATCAAAAATGGTGGGTATGGTAAAAAAAAATGGTGGGTTTATAATGGCAGTTTTGCTAACTCTGAAACACCCTAATATAGCAAATACCATTTGTCACTAGTTTTCATTCAAAAACTGATTTGATTAAAATGAAGATATTGGATACTGTTTTATACATTTATTGGTCATTCTCAGTCATGCATTATCTTCCAATATCTTATTTTCCTATGTGACTCATGCTCTTCAATCCACCCTTCTTTTAATATAAAAGAGTGCTAATGTTTGATTTTAATTTTCAATCCTTAGAGATAAAATTTTACTACTTCAGCAATTTTTGAAATATTCCACCTTCTTAAATTCTTTTCAAAGTTACGCACTGGTCTCACTTTCTTTTTGCATTAGATTTGGGGCCAGGCTGAATTAATGAAAAACAGAATTACTAGAATCATGCAAATTTTTGAACTTGGTTTGATTTTAGCCATTTTTGTGCTGGAATAATGCCAAAGTGTGTTATTGGTGTGCTTTCCCACCCCACAAAGACATGCATCTTTTCAAAGGTTTCATTAGTATAATTATAGTAAAAGAATTACTATAATCACCCAAATTGGCATGCTTTCCTACTCCAGGAAAGAATGCAGCCCTTTGAAGGTTTAAAGGAGTTCCAGGGGTGGGTTAAAACAATGTTCTATGACATTTTGGCCCCCCAAAGGCCTGTAAAATTTTTTTGAGGCCTTGGCGGCTAAATTAAGGCCTCCAGACACCCTTTGGGGTCTGCCTGGGGCAGAATTGTTTGATTAATTAAAATATTTATAAAAATGGAGTAAATTATATATTTAAAAGTTCAGTAAATATCAATTTCTTGCAAGAAAATCAAATCTGACCTCAGATTTGGAAAAAAAATTATCCAGTGTAATAAAAATTATCAAGATTCATTTTTTTTACACAAAATGGAAAATTTCCAGTTGAATTTGAATGAATTTTTACTAAACATAGAAAAATTAAAAAATTAACATCATCCAGTACATAAATAATTATAAAAAATCTGAAAACAGGCTTTATCCAAGAAAACTCAAGATTTCTGATGGAAGTTAAATAACTTTGTACCAAAAATAAGAAAAAAGGATAGTTCTACATGTATCTATTTCATGAGGAGAGTTCAGAAATTCTTTAATATTCTAATATAATATTCTACAAGAAAAAAAAAGAAAAAAAGGGTGATGATAAATTCACAACCCCCTGTCCTGTGGGAGTTTTTTAGGGCCCTACAAGGCCCATTAGACCCGCGGGGGCCCATAAAAGACTCCAAAGGGTTGTGATATGATAAGGATTCTTATCAATCAATACTGAATCTTCCATCTCTTTGGGATTCTCAAGATTTTTTGATGACAGCCAGTTTACAGAGAACTGCTGTTTATGTATGTACTGGTACCATTGCTTGTTAAAATATGTAGGAACTTACATGTGTGCCATGTATAGGTTTAATCCTGATGGGATGCACATATGGGCCTTGACGGCGCATTGAAAAAACACACAGACCACACGGGCCTGTGTGTATGTCACAGATTTGGGGAAACTAGTCTCAAAACAGGTGAAATAAGTCATTTGGTACATGGGACATCAGGGGCCCTTTGGGATGGATGGGCCATCCTGGCCAAATGGGCCATTATGGGCATGATTAGTCCCAAGGTTCATTTTGGACATACTTGGCCAGCCAGGCTGGCCCGCCGAAGTAGTCATTTCTTGTTTTGGGGCTGGGACTGCCCATTGGGGCCATCACGCCTGTTGGGGCCCACTCAGGGCCGCTGTTTGGGTTGTTTTAGGGGGCAGAGGGACTCATTTGGAGTCCCTCCACCCCTTTTGGTTGTTGCGCCCACGTGCAAGGGGTTGCGGCGGAGGAGGGGGGAGCAATACCACTTCCCTCATTACTGCAAGGGATCAAACAAGGTGGCTAGGTTGTTAGCAACAAGGCAACCAGAGGTGGGGGGGATTTGATCACTCTCCCACCAGAAAAAGGCCAGGATTTTCGCAATGAGGCAACCAGCGGGGGGGGGGGACCTGACCACCCATCCACCAACGAGCAAGGGGCCATCTCGCCCCCCCCCCTTTACCAAGGGGGAGGAGCAACAACCCTGGGGGGACTTAACCACCTCCCCAGGGTAACTTGATATTACCAAAAATGAAGGGGGGATCTGACCACCCCCATCATTAATTTTAGTTGCAACTGCTGCTGCAACCAACATGGTTTTGGCGGCAATGGCGGTACCAGACCGCCATGGGGGGATTTCATCACCTCCCCCCTCAAATGTGAGATTAGAGGGGGGGCACACATGTTTGTCAGACTGCCCTTCCCCCTGGTGTGTGAGTAGCACCAAGCCACCCTCCCTGGAGGGGTAGCTGGTCCAATTGATGTAAGTTACACACCCACCAGCCCCTACTGGGCTGGTGGGATAAGCTGAGGTCCATGAAGATCATCTCAGCCATAACTAACCAGTGAATGGTAGTTAGTAGGGAGAAAAAGGGACAAGCAACGCCAGTTGGACCATATGGTTCCAAACAGGGGTGTTTCTATCAGCCAGAGGGGGTGATTGGGGCCAACTGGGCCCCTGCCTTGGTGTGTAACCATGCAAGGCTGGTTTTAGAGCCAGTAGATACCTTTGAGGGCGGAATCTTTACCTTTACTCTTGTTGTATCATGTGCCCACAAGAGGCCAATATTTTGTACTTAAGGAGCCCTTCTCCCTTCTGTTTTCCATTCATATCCATTCAAATTCATCCAATCAATTATCTGCATATTGCCCCATTGTTAGAGCCAATTATTTATTATAGAAAAAAGGTTTCCAGAATTTCTTTTTCTTTAGTTACTGCTCCTCCTGCCACTAAGCTGATTGCTGGCCATAATTTTAACCTTTCTATTCTTGTTAAGGGGTTATTTATCTGAACAATGCTGATGAATTGGTATTCATAGTTCATGTAGCTTTTTTTAAGACATCCTTGAACCACCTCCCAATTTGATATGATTCCCCTGTGAGCTTTTGTTCATGATTTTTGTGGGTGTATTGAATGCATATATTCATGTGGTGGGTGCAATTTGGATCTGGATATGCAATCAATTAGGGTATTATTTTATGTATCCCCATCTCTCTCCTCTGACTCTCTCTCACTGGTGGTCATTCTGCTTTCATTTGCCTGGCCATCTCCAACCCTCTTGAGTTAAGCACCTCCTCCTCCTGCCTGGCTGCCATGGGGGGGGGGGTGTCCTGCTCCCAAGTGGTAAAGCCTGCCAGCTTGCGGATATAGATGCTTTCCTCATATTCCTCAAATTTGATCAACCCTTGCTATTCTAAGCCTTCTTCCCTTACCTCCCCTCCCCTCATTGGCCTACCCTGCTGCTCTCAAGTGAGCCAAATTAATAAACGCTTGTAGTGTAGTTGTGTGTGGTGCTACACAAAACCAAACCATCTTTTAGAGGCTACACAACTCAATTTTAGTCGTGTAGCATGCCACATGGCCCATTTGAGTTGTGTAAACAACTCAAATGGGTTGTGAACTTAACATTACCCAAAAGGAAAGATTGAATATAAAATATTTATTTCTTTGAGTAATAATTGATATTTCTAGTGGGGGATGTAAATATCCTATACCAAAAAATAAATATATAAATATAAAAAGATTGAAAAACCTGGCACACCCCACCTGGCATCAAGGTCCTTGGGTTAGTATTCATTTATTAAGGTTTTTTTATGAACCTCTTGCATCCAGTTCATTCATCTTTTTTTTTGGTTTGCTTTTTTTTTCTCTGTTGGATTTTATTTTCTGTGTTGGCTTTTTTTTCTTGGTTCACTTTCTTTTATTTCTTTCCACTTTTGTACATCCAACAAATGTATGTAACAAGGAGGGGATCAAACACATGTTACAAGGCAATACACATAAACACATGTAGCATGGAAAAAACTGGACAGCACATGTAATAGAGACAATGTAACAGAAAATATGAAACAGAGGACCTGGACAACACATTTAATGAACACTGATTGCTCACTTGGTTCAAAGTTTTGGTTTGAGCATTTAAAATTTATATAACCCCCCTTCAATCACACTTTCATGTGCTTCCCCCTCAACGCAGATATCAAAACCAACAAGGGTTTTCCTATATTGAAATTCAAAAACAAAATGAGTGAATATCCAAATTCACATAGAAGAAGGTCCTCCTCCCCTGACTTGGTGAGTCCCAATTCACTACACCAATTGCATCCCAAAACCTGTCTTTATGAGACCCATCAACATCATATGGGGACCTCTTCATTTTTACCACCTCCATTATATCCTTCCACCAATTCTCGTCATAGAAGGCACAACTCTTCATTTTCATTCCCATAAAATACCAGATCAACACATGTTCCTTATCCCATTCCTGATCTTTACAACTTACCTCATCACCATCATATGAAGACCTCTTACTATTTCCCACCTCCACAATATCCTCCCACCAATGCTTTACATAGAAGACACAGTTCTTTATTGTCATCCCCATACAATACCAGATCAACACATGTTCATTAACCCATTCCTGATCTTTACAACTTGCAGCCTCATCACCATCATATGGGCACTCTTCCTTATTACCACCTCCACCATATCCTCCCACCAATGCTCTACATAGAACACACAATTATTTATTGTCATTCCCATACAATACCAGATCAAAACTTGATTATTATCCCATCCCTGGTCATTAAAACTTGCCACCTCTCCCTGCAAACCACATCAATCAGCGTAGACTTGAACCTCCTCCTCATTCTATATTTCCATTTCAAAAATTAACCATCCTGATTTATTCTATGCTCTACCAAATGAAATTGCACTTCCTCCACCTCCTCAACAAAATTTTTCATACTACTCCTCAAAATACTAACATTCCTATTTCTTTGGAAAGTCACACTCATTTTTTTCACATAAATGAGGATCTCAATGTTACTTTGGACCATTTGGAGCTGAATCAACATCAAATCAATGAAAATTTTGAGCAACTAAACTATGGAAATGACCATGGTTCCCCAAAATCTGCATCGCTTGGAATTGAAGAATACCTGGAAGGAAAACAACAGACTATTCTTCAAGGTGATCTTATGGAGCTCACAACATTGGTGAAAAATACAATCATGGTTGAAACTGAGGAGAAAATTCAAAAAGTATAGATTAGCCACCCTTTTCCCTGGAGGTGGATGGAATCAACTATTTTTGAACCATACACTCTACAACCCACCAGGTCATGCCAAATTTTCCAAGAAATCCTTTTCCAAAATGATACAAGCTCCCTGTGCTGTAGGAATGGACAGGTGTAAGTGAAGCAGCAAAGACCACCACTAGAGTTCTCCATATGTTCAAGATTGATACTAGGGATCATCATTCCCATGAGCATCAACTGCTCTTCAATGTCAGACTTATAAACTCCAATTTTGCCTTAAAATCAATTGGTATTAACAAAAATACTTTAAATTCCCTCAATTGCCAAACAAGGGGATATAAAATTTTAGGGTGAATGCAAATATTAATCATAAAATTGGTAGTATTAATCCTATTTGTTGAAATCACCCATAATTCCTCCAATTGTATATATATCACAGGGAAAATTCATTGCACAATTGGCACAGATGGGGCTCACATGTGGCACAGAATTTGTTTCTCAGGATTCAAGAGATTTTACACCAACGTAATGTTTTGATAAATCTTTCTCAGAGTTTTTCCTGAGGTTGGTCCAAATCAATCAATCAGGATCTCTGATCCATCTTCAAAAAATAAGTATCAAAGAGTTTAAAACCTACCAACAGGAGACCAAATAGCTGAAATATGGATGGAAGGTATGGTTTTTCCGATTTTCTTTGGTTTCAGATCATTCAATTGAACCTTTTCTAATGGATTTGAATTGCAAACAGGTAATGATACTGCTCAATTGACGCATAGAGATGTTTTGATCAGGCACTAAGATGGCTCCCTCAGCAGGATTAGTGAACTGAGCAAATTTTATGACCCTCTGAACTATGTTCTTTTTCATCCTCATGATGAATATTGTTGTTTTCCAGAATTAAAATATGAAGCAGGAAAGAATAGTTTCACTGAAATGAATCATTATTCAAATAGCCTTGCATTTTTTCATTATGATTAATCCATTTGGCACTGGAGTGGTTGAATTTTCCAACAATATTGTGTTGACCAATACATTAAAATTGAGACAGAAAGATTATCCTATATTTGACATCATCAAAATAATCTATAGTTTGAGCAGTTCTATTGTGTTTTCAATTAAATAAACCATGGAGTTGATTAGGGTCAGGGAAAAGGTAAGTTGGTTTCTCTGTAAATTTTTCATGTTACATTTATGTCTATCTTCTACAAATACTTATGCATAAATTGATATTTTGTTATTCTTAGATTTTTGTTTTATCCTTCCTCAATTATTTATAGGTGTCCCAAGGGACATGAAGGCTTGATACCAAAATTCTATGGCAATGGTTCAGCATATTGGAAAGCCTGATCTTTTTATAACAGTCACATGTAACCCAGCATGGCCAGAAATTCTAAATAATATGTTTCCAGGTCAAACAGCACAGGACAGGCCAGATATAGTAATACATTTTTTCAACTCAAAATTGAAAAGGATCTGTGATTAAATATTCAAGGATGGAATATTTGGAACCACAATGGGATGAAATCATGTAATATAATTCCAGAAGAGAGGCCTTCCACAGGCTCACATCTTGGTGATCCTGCATCATTACCACAAGCCCCAAACAGCTGAACACACTGAAATGATTGTTTGTGCAGAGATTCTTGATGAAAGCACTCATCCTCATCTTTTTCAACAAGTAAAGAGACACATGATACATGTACTATGTGGTATTTTGAACCTTGAATCACCTTGCATGGATAATGGTACATGCAGGAAGAGATACCCCAAAGGCCTCTTCCCTGAAACAATCATGGGTAAAAACTCCAATCCTTTCTATCAAAGACGCCAAGATGGAGTTACAATATCTCTCTCCCATAAAAAAAGAAGGTCTCTCATTGATAATTCCTGGTTTTCCCCTTACAATCCCTATCTCTTGGCAAAGTAAAATGTCACATAAATGTATAAGTATTTTCAGGTATCTCAGCTGTCAAATATCTCTACAAATACTTCTATAAGGGCAATGAACTTGTTATTGTGAAGTTTTTTTAAAACTTAGATGAAATGAATTGTTTCAGGGATTAAAGATGGGTTGCTGCACCTGGGGCATGCTGGAGAATTTTTTCCTTTAAATTGTCTGCTATCTCACCTTCTGTTATAAGACTGGACATTCACCTGCCTGACTGATAAGATGTGTTTTTTTAACCTGATGAAGCCTTGGATGAAGTGGTTCAAAGATCAAACAATTCTAAGACTATTCTGAAAGAATATTTCAAAAGAAATTCAATTTATATTTTGGTAAGGACCATCAATTATTCTGATTTTCCAAAACATTTCACATGACATCACCAGAGAAAAGAATGAAGGCCAAGGCAGAGAGATTTTTCAATTGTAAGTATTTACAATTTTGTCCTGATTATTTGAGGTGGTATCTCAGATTTTTGTTTAATAATTTTGTTGGTGCAACTTATTTCAATTGCCTAAAGGAGGTAAATGGAATCTCTTATAAAATTTTCAGGTAGGCTGCCTTGGCAAAGGGTCTACTTGAGGATGATCATCATTTGGAAAAACAATGGAAGAATCTGTAAAATCTCTTGGACCTGCTAAGATAAGGACTTTTTTGGAATTCTGTTACCACTTTTTCAACATGCAAACACATAACACCTATGGAGTTTTTCTTTCAATTCAATTGTTGATGATTTTATTTGTTCTGGAATCACAGATCAAAGAGTTCTCACCAATGAAATATTGAAATACATAACTCCTATTGTCTTTCAAAATTGTGGAACAATTGTTGAAGATGTTTTTCCTGATCTTCCAAGAATTCATCAATCAGTGGAGGAACCAAGGAAGAAAAGGAAATGGATCCTTGAGGAAGAAAAAAATTCTGTCATAAATGAAGAAGACTTGCAAAGAATTTCTCTTCTGAATCATAGACAGAAGAAAATATTTGATCAGATAATGCATGCATGGAATTCCTCTCACCCCTTTCAATTCTTAAATGATGGACCTGGTGGGTCTGAAAAAAATTTCCTATATAAATGCTTGCTGGCCTCTATCAGTTCATCTGGAAGAATAGCTATGGCATTTTCTGGTAGTGGAATAGCTTCCATGAATCTAACAAATGGAAGAGAAGCTAATGTCACCTTTGGAATTGCCTTGAGGTTAAATCACTCCTCTGTATCAAGAGTATCAAAGAAAATTCAAAAGTTTGAAGCTCTCCAAAAGGCTTCTTTGATAATCTGGTATGCAGCACCTATGAGCCTTAGGCATGCTATGTAGTTGGTTGAAAGGATACTTTAAGACCTTGCAGATTTTAATCTACCTTTTGGAGTAAAATTAATGGTTCTTGGTGGTGACTGTAGGCAAATTTTACCTTTGGTTCAAAAAGGTAAAAATCCCCAAATTGTTGATGAAAATTTGGTCAATTCTTCTTTCTGGAGAAATTTCCAGGTTTTGCACCTTACTTCAAATATGTGTGCTTCAGGGGATCCTGATTACCAGTTTTTGTTACTCAATGTTGGAGATGGTCTGAATAATATACAGGGTTTAAACAATATTTTGCTTCCTCATCAAATGGTTATTCATGGTGGTAGTGAAAATGAATCTTTGGGTACATTAATCAAAAATTTTTTCCTAAATTGCACCATTAGGGCTTATCAAAGTTAAGAAATACCACCATTTTTTAATGGCAGGTTTAAAAACAAATACACCATTTTAAACCTGCCATTAAAAATCAAAAAAACCACTTATTTAACATCAGACGTGTCTAAGTTAACTGAAAATAAATGGGATTTTTCAAATAAATTATATAAAGGCCTTCAACAGCTCAACCACACGTCCTTCCACATCCTCACCCCTGGTTTCATCCTCCAGCCTTGTTGGAACACTTCATCACTCTCATTGCTTCATTGCTATCCTCATCACTTCATTGCTATCCTCATCACTTCATCACTCTCATTGCTTCATTGCTATCCTCATCACTTCATCAATCTCATTTCTTCATTTCTATCCTCATCACTTCATCACTCTCATTACTTAATTGCTATGCTCATCACTTTATCACTCTCATTGCTTCATCACATCATAACTCTCATTGCTTCATCACTTCATCACTCTCATTGCTTCATCCCTTCATCACTCTCAACTTTCTTTATCACTGTCATCACTTTATTGCTTTCATCACATCCATCCTCTCATTGCTTCATTTCTTCATCACTTCATCCCCCCTTTTATCACATCCTAACTGTCATTGCTTTATTGCTTCATAACTTCATTCCACTTACTCTTTTTTAATGACCCCTCAGGGACAATCCCCCTGCAAGTCCACTCAACCAAAGCAAAAATCTCCCAGGAATTCAGCATCAAAAAATCCTCCCCCATCAGCTTTGAAAGGCTCAAGTCAGCTCAAGAGAGCTGATCAAATCATTCTGGGAAACTGGCGCAAAATTGCGTTCAACTACAATGCTTGCTTTGGATCCAACAATGAAACACAAGTTGGCCAACCTTCATCCTCTAAGGTTAATGGTTGTCTCCTGATGGCCAATGAACTGAGAATAAAATCAAAGGTAGGTATGATCTTTCATCAAAACAGATGCGGGAGCAACTCAAGAACTATCAAGTCAAGTAAAAAAAAGCCCACTCAATGTCAATCTCCACTGGCTTTGGTATCACCAACTCCAATAAGGCCAATGGAATCAACTTGGTGGTTGATAATTTGGACTCCATTTGTCCTTTTTATGTTCAAATGGATCAAATCTTTGTAATGAAGGCAAATATCACCCCTTTAGCCCCTTTTGATTCCCAACAATTAGATTCAGTTGATTCTGAGGACCTGGATGTGGATTCTCAACCTAGAAATGATGATCCCAATGAAACCTATGAGTAGCCCCAATCTGATGTAGAGGAGGATATTCCAACAGAATCAGCTCCAATCAAGTCTAAATCATCATTGATCAACAATTCAAACCCTTCCTTGGACTCCTCACTTCCTTTTTTGGATCACTCTCTTCTTGGGGTGGAAGAAATTAACAACTTGGCCAATGAGGAGAAAGTTATTCCTGTATCACCACCACCATCAACATCTGCTCAAGTAAGCACCCAAGTGCTTTTCTCTTCTGTTTGGTTAATCCCTTCTGATTTATATTGTAAAGAAACAGCCTCATCTGTTCCTGATTGGCCAAAAAATCAAGCAAATGGGGCCTTCCACATCCCATTCATATTAGGGTGACAAAGCTCCCAGAAAAACCTCCTCTTCAAAGGGAAAGAAAAAGGCTTTTAATTCAATCAAACTCAACCCTAATAGCTGTCAAAAGCGGAGAAACACTTCAAATTTCTCTGGCTTTGAGGATATCATGGAGAAGCAAGCTTCAAGTAGGTTCATTGATTGAATGTAATTGCTTTCAAAATCAAGCTCATTCCCATTCCCCTCCAAAAAACAGTGAAATCACATATAGAATCCAAAAAGCCTAAATTTTAAAAGGAGAAGTGTGATTTTAAACTGGCTATGGGTACTCAATAGTGGAAAGATGAGATTTTGGCTCATCAACACCAGTTGAATGCTGAGTGTCAAATCAAACAGGCTGAGCTGGCGTTTCAAAAAGAGGAAAATGAGAAGGATCAAGGGCAAGAAAAACTGAAAAAGGAGAGGGAAAGGCTAGCCACAGAAAAAAAAGACAAGTTATTGGTAGCCATGGCATGTATTGGTAGCAGTAGAACTGTGGATGAAATGAAGGAAATTAATCAATTGCTTGGCTTGTAAATATATTTACTTTGATAAAAAAATTCAAAATAAGAACAAAAACATTATTTTTGATTGCAACAACGTTTGTGAGTATTTCTAACACCACCAATGAACAAAGATTTTATATTTTTATTTATATTTTTTTTCTCAAGATATATTTTGCCACTGTCCAAGTCCTTGCTAGTGTTTTTAGTTGTTCTATTGATTTTCATGGACATGGTGATCCTAGTATGGGTGGCGGTATGCACTGCAGGAAAAGGACAGTGTTTGTAATTGTTCACTGCCCAAACATTTTTCACAATACACTTTTTTTTAAATAAATCAAAAAACAAAAGTCTGGGAACACAAATTGGCAGTTGGATACTTGATATTCATCCTTGTTGTTGATAAGTTGTCCATTTGATTTTTTGGTTGGGACCACAAGGAAAAAGGATCAGTCAGAGACATTACCTTGGTCAATATGGGGAAAGTTGTAGAAGGAGTCTGAGGTCAAGGTTATGTGAGGTGAGCATTAAAAAGCAGTAAGGCCAGATCCAAATGTCAATGAGTAGAAGGAAGGGATGTTGTTTTCCATCATAGCTTCACGGTTGGAATCAAACGCAATTTTGGCTAATTTTTGAAAATTTTGGCCCAATATATGAGATACCTTGTCAGAACTAAGGTTTAAAAAATAGTACTCTTTCGGGGAGGATTTGAAATCATCTTTCTTCAAATATTTTCCAAATATTTCAGAAGGGTCAATTGATTTTTTCCATCTATTTTTCCACATTTTCCCACCCAAAGATCTTGAGGGACCAACAGTGTTGACAAAATATTTTTGGATTGGAAAAGGAATTTCATTACAAAGTGGATGTCCTTCTGCTATTTCTCAGAGAGTTCATTCAAAGGGATAAATTTGATGGTTTCAACCATAGAATCATGATCCAATTGATTTTGATCATATAATTTTCCAGAGCTGAAGAAATGGAAGGGTTTGATCTTCTGTTTGGCCTGTTCCAACTTTTCAGGGGTGGGTTTTTGAATTTTCTTGAAAATGGACGGATAAAGGTTCAAGGGACGTAGTTTGCATGAAGACCAAACAACCTTTTCATTAATTGTTTCCCCAGTCACTTCCAATGCAATTTCTGAATCCCGCATTTGAGCCCTCCTACTCTGGTGAGCCCTTTTCTTCCCACTTCTCTGTATGTTTTTCAAACTATCTCCTTCCATCTTTTTCCCTTATTTGTGAAATGTTGAGTTTGGTGGGTAAAGAATGGTCCTTCAAGAAAGGGTGTTCAAATTGGTGGAATTTCCAATTGCAGTGCATTGAATAAAAAAAGCAAAAAAAAAACAGTCATTATTCCATTATAAACCACTTAGATGATCAACAAACATAGAAAATAACAAAAACAATGCTGGCAATTCTCCTACCAAAAAAAATCAATCATCAGTCCAGTATAAACCACTTAAATGACCAACCAACATAGAAAATAACAAGAAAATTACTTTAATCTCCTACCAAAAAATAAATAAATACAGAAATAAAAATAACATCAGTCAAATTCTAAATAACTGGGAGGAGGAGGAGGAGCTGAAGGGGGTGGAAGTCACAAGTTGGTCAATTGGCAAGCCATTGACCATTTTCTGGCATTGATTGCTTTCTTGCAATTCAATCAATCAATAAATTGCTTGCTTTCCAGTTGATCCATTTTCTTGATCACCCGTAAATCAATTGATTGATTGGCTAGCAAACAGTTCTTTGCTTGCTGGTAAACAAATTGATTGATTGGCAAGCGCTTGTTGGTCAACAGATCAATTGATTTCTTTCCGGTAGACCAATCAATCAACCGGCAAGCAATCAATTTATTTCCCGCCAGTAAACCAATTGATTGATTGCTTTTCAATTGCCCGGAAAGGTGGTGGTGGGGGAAGAGGGGGAGAAGGAGAAGGGGGAAGAAGGAGAGCAGGAGGGGGGTTGCTGAGCCAGGGTGCTTACTGGTGGGGCTGAGCAAGGAGGGATGAAAAGCCTGGAACTTGGAAAAGGAGGAGAAGGAGGGGGGAGTTCAGCTCCAATAAATCAAGCAGGAGGAGGAGGGGCTTACCTGGGGCACTGAGAAAAGAAGAATTAGGATAAGGATGACCAGGTAAACTTGTAGGTAGGTGGAGGTGGATGATGAGGTGGTTTGGTGAGGGGGAGGGAGGTGTGGACCAGTGGTTTGGTTTGGTGAGGTAATGGTTTTGTGAGGAGGAGGGAGGATTGGACTGGTGTTTTGGTGGGGTGTGTTGTTCTCACAAAACCACCCCACGTACTATAGGGCAATCTTAGATGATTGTGAGCGCAAAGGAAGAGACTGAGTGCAAGGGCAAATGCAAGGTAGCAAAGCTAAATGCAAAGTGCAAACCTATGGTTGGTTAAATTGAAACACAGTGAGAGGGATGAATTTTTTTTCCCATGGAAAGGAAACTAAATCCAAGCCCAATTTGATGACTGGATTTAGAAAAATGCAAGAACCTATGAAATTAAATAACTGAGGAGAAAATCATAAGACAAGCGGCGTAGCCTTTAGAAGGTAATCCAAAGTGACTAGATACAACCTGATGGATGGCAAACTACAGTTAAGAGGTAATGAGGCAATGAATGACATGAATGGATTGGTAAATGAAATAAAAGTATAGAGTTTTCCAAGGTAATAAAGTAGATGCAAGGCAATAGATTCTGAGTGTACAAGGGCATAATGGATGAGATGGGAAGGAGTGACATGAGAGACAATGCAAATATGAGGATGTAATTTATGCAGGGTAAGGGACTAGTCCAATTGCAAACACTACAGTTGGTGTGGCTGACTAGCATGGGTGAAAGCTAGCAAGATTGGGTGACGGGGAATTGTAACCCAAGGGCTATTGATACCCAGAGTGGAAGAGCAGAGCTTGACTGGATGGTTTATTGGAGTAAAGTTAACTGCAAGGTTTTCAAGTAGGTTCTGAGTCATTTGCCAAGAACGGAAGGTTGTTATGCAAGCCAGAGTTGATAAGGGGAAGGCACCATTGATATTGTGCTTCTATTTGTCACATGTATGCACTGAGCTAGATGGTACTGAGGAAAGGATATGTCAAAGTGAGGGTGACAATAATCCTTAAGCTTGAAGCATGACAGGTGGGTGGTTTGGATGTTGTGATTCTGGTTTTTGTCTAAGTCCACCAAAAAAAGAAAAATAAAACGGGAGTCAGCCTAGGATTCTGGGTTAAACAACCAAAAGCAAAAAAATCTGGTGATGTTATTTTTTACCTATTTAAAATCCAACACTACTCATCAAAGTGATCAAGTTTGAGGGGTAGGATCTGCTCTCTCATGGCCAAAGATGAGGTAGAAGATGAGGTAGGAATGACTTGAGGAGGATTGGGAATATCTTCTTTTAATATTTTGTCCCATTAATCTTTGATTTTGGCAAGAAGGTTGTGAATTATTACACAACTTATAATCCTTTTGATGATGAACTTCATGTCTTTGGAAGATTGGAGATGTTTTAGCATCTCCCGTAAGCTGACCCATCTTTGTTTCAGGATTCCTATGGCTTGCTCAATTCAAACTTGTGATTGGGCAAGATGATAGTTGAAATAAGTTTTGGCTTGATCATTGGTTGAAACATTTCAGTATTCCAGAACAACATATTTCTCGCTAGCATAAGCTAAATTGGCCAGAAGTTATTGATCTTGGTCAAAGTAGTTATCTGGTTTTTGGGAAATCCGCATCCCATTGAAAACATATGCATTATGACAAGAACCTGGAAGGCCAGCATGGAGGGATATGAACTTCTTGTTGTTATCACAAACAAGTTGTAGTGCCACAGAGTATCTATACAAACCAATAAAGAAAATTTTTCAGTGAATTATCAAAGGCTCTCAAAAGGAAATGAATTAATTTCCTTTTTTTCCAATCAAGATAATGGTTGCCATATAGCTTGGTTTTTTGAATCAAGGGGATATGGTTCCATCAACAAAAACAATGCAACCAGGAAAACCTTCAGTCTAAATTAATTTTAATATCTCCTTGTGGCCTTCTTTGTTTGGAAAAAAAAGTACCAATCAATGGAAAGATAGGGTAGCAATCATGACTCTTTTGGTGTATAATTCAGTGAATACATAACTGAGCAAGAATTGATTTTATAATTGATGAATTTCTGCTCCATTTCCATCTGATACCAATCTACAAAGAGAAACAGCCAGTTGGATAGCTGGATTGGGTTGAGGATTCTGAGAGTTGTTATGGAAGATGTGGTGGTCTTAAATCATCTCCAAAAGTTTCATGAAAGAAGTCAATAAAGTTTGGAACAGTGGCTGGAAGCTTAAGCTGGGGAGGAGATGAAGCTTTTGCCTTTCATACATATGGTTGTTGAGAGTGTGTCTTTGTGGAACCATGTATTGATTTTCCAATAGTGAATTCAAAGCTAACCAAGTTGATTCCAAATTGGAGTCTGAATCCGAGTCAAATAATAATAAAAGTTCAGTCAGCTTTTTTGCATTTTCAACTTTCTTCCCGGAAGTTTGATTGGACATGTTTCGAAAGATGGTTATGTGATGATGATGGGATGTGTGTGATGTGATGGAGATGTGATGTGATGGAGATGTGATGTGATGGAGATGTGAAGTTATGGAGATGTGAAGCAATGGATATGTGAAGCAATGGAGATGTGAAGCAATGGATATTTTAAGATGGAGATGTGAAGCAATGGATATGTGAAGCAATGGAGATGTGAAGCAATGGAGATGTGAAGCAATGGAGATGTGAATTTATGGAGATGTGAATCATTGCAGGTTTGAAGCAATGGAGATTTGAAGTCATGGAGATGTGAAGCAATGGAGATGAGATGTGTGTCATGTGTATGGATTTGAAGAGTTGGAGGTGTGGATGGGTGTTTTTCATGCCATGAATGGTGGATGGATGATGATGGCGGTCTTGTTATTTGAAACCGGCCATTTTGAAATACACCAGTCAGGTGGTATGTGTATTTCAGAAACGGACCATTAAAAATGGCGGGTTTGGTCAAAAAAAATGGCAGGTTTCTAATGGAGTTTTTGCTTACTTTGATACACCCTATTTCTACCTTGAAGATGGTTATCTAATTCATCTTGTTATTTTATGTTTAAAAAATATGGCAGTTTACAACATAAATAAATTTCTATTGGATTCTCTCCCTGGAAATAAAGAAAATAAAACTAGGGAGAACTGTTACATCCATGAGTCTGTTGAAGATTATACTCAAAATCTTTACCAAAAAGAGTTCTTCAGCCCATTATGTCTTCCCAACTTTCCTCCTCATAGCTTGACTCTGAAAGTGGTACCCCCATAATTATTTTGGGAAACATTGACCGGAAAATTGGGCTTTTCAATGGAACTTGCTTGATTGTTTTCAGATTGACAAGAATTTCACAGTTGCAAAGATTGCAACCGTTGATTAAATAGGAATGCTGGTCGCCATTCCCTGCATCCAGTTGGTTTCTGACCCTGATGGAAATGGCCTCCCTTTCAAGTTTATATGCAAACAGTTTCCAGTAAATTTGGCTTTCTCTTATTTTCACAGATTTTCAGCAATCTATTTCATTTTATGATTTCACACCACAGCCTTGTAGCTGGATGTCTAGAACCTTCATCAAAAATATTTGGTAATTTTTGAAGCATTAGAACACCTCAAACACATTCAAAAAAAAACAAAAAATTAGATTTCTCATTTCCTTTTTGGATTATTTGATTGCCTTTTAATCAATTTTATTTGGTAATTTAGTCTCTAAGGAAGTTAATCAAACAAAAATATAGCTTTGTAAAATTTTTTTGGGATTTCATGGATTTATTCTTGGCCTCCAAAAATTTAATCAAAAATAAAAACACTTCAAAATAACACATCAATTTCAAAGTTTTTTTTCACATCTGGAATCAAATTTTTCCTTGAATTATTTTTAAAGAACTTTAGAAGAGAATCCAAAGATAAAAATTAAAATTGTTCTGACTGCTTTTAGAAATTTTTAAACCACAAAATGAAGAATTCAAAATATTTTTTTGTTTCATCTTTTGATGCTTTTCTAAGGTTTTCTAAAAAACAATTGAGGGAAAATTTTATGCCAGATGTGAAAAAAAAATTAAAAGGATGTGCTATTTAAGTTATTTTACATTGGATTCCATTTTTGGGGGCCAAGAATACATCCAAAAAATCCCAAAAAATACTTAAACGCTCTTTCATTTTTTTCTCAGTTTCTTTGGAGATTAAATCACCAAAAAATGAATTCAAAATTCAAAGAAACAAATCCAAAAATGCAATGAAAAATTCTATTTTTTTATTTTTTGGCTTATTCAAATGAATTCTTTAAGGTGTAATATTAACTCCAAAAAATACAAAATATTTACCAGAAAGCTGTTTAATTGTTTTTTTTTTCAATTTTCTGAAAGTTTAAATCACCCAAAAAATTAACTAAAAAGGCAAAGAAAAGGATTTAAAACCGCAATGAGAATTTTTTCATTTTTTGAATGGAGTTTTTGAGGTTCTTGCATAGCTCCCAAAACTACCAAAGACTTTTTGCAAGGATTTCAGACACCCAGGTACAGGGATGCAGCATTAGGCATCAAATTCCGAGAAAATAAATTCTTGAAACACCCATGAGAGAAAGAATTTCTCTCTGCAGGAGTTATTTTATGGGGGGGTCAAAACCAATGATTTAGAGGATTGCCCCTGAAAGAAAATTAATTTCCTTTTTTATAATAAATAAAAAATATATGTAATATTCAAAATAAACCCTTTTAATTAGAGGAATTCAAAAATCATTCAATTCTTCTACAGAAACTCCATGAAGTGCAACAATAATGGAAGAAATATCAAAATTTATATTTATCTGATTATTCTTGCACTTGATGAAGGCTCTTTTTCAATTTTTGATAATATTTGAATTCCTGTAATGCAATATTTCTTTATTTTGTTTTTTTATTTTTTGTAAAAATAAATTTACAATGCATGAAATCTCAATTGTTATTCAAAAAAACAATTTTAGATTCTATCATATTATTATTTTACTAAATGGATTATTTTGTTTTATACTTAAACATATTGGAATTCTCCTCATAAAATAGTTATATTTATAATTTCTGTATGTCTTTATTTTTGGTATAGGGTAGTTGCACCCCACTAGAAATATCAATTCTTATGGCAAGAGTTCAATATTTGATATTTAAATTTTTTGTTTTTTTTACTTGATTTATATTTCATTTTAATTTTTAAACATATCTGAACTCCCCCCATGATATATATATATTTAGCATTTTCATTGCTTTTTATATTTGATACAAAGGTATACAGATTCCAACATAAATGTTGATTTTTCCTCAATAAAATCTGTTTTTCATATTTTTATTTTTATTATTTATGTACTGAATGATACTCTTTTTGCCAATGTTAAATTCGCGACCTTAAAACCCCCATTCACTACCTAAAAGGGGTCGCGTGGCGCGATTCGCGACACATTTTGGGTTGCGAATGGCCATTCACAACCCACTTGAGTCGTGAACACCCACTCGCGACTCAGGCGGGTTTTGAATGGCAGTTCGCAACCCATTTTGGGTTTCAAACCGCGCCACACGACACATTTTGGGTTGTTAATTGCAAAAAAAAGTGGATCTTATTTATTTCATTATATATATATATTAATTTATTCATTACTTATATATATATATATATTTATTTATTTATTTCATTTTATTTGTTTATATTTGGTTTTATAGTTATATTTTAACTTTATGGAATTATTGTTTTCATGGGTGCTACCCTTAAACTCATGGGGATACTACGTCCAGGCGAAGTTGAGTATACACAGACAAATCCTTGTTTACACAGGTGTTTCAAGAACTTTGTTTTTTGAAATTTGAACACATTGGGCCTGTAGATAGGTGTCTTGAACTCTCATTGCTAACCTTTTATAATTTTGGGACCAGTTAAACCCCTTCTAAAATCCAGTCAAAAAGCTAACAAAATCCAAAAAAAAAACTCTTTTTTAGAGCTATTCCTTTGGCTTTTGGATTAAGTTTTTTTGGCACTTTAAAATCTGGAAATATTTATCAATCAACCGAAGAGCTTTAAAATATTTTTTTGAGATTTTTTTTGATGTATCCTTGGCCTCCAAAAATTGGATGCAAGGTAAAAACACTTCAAAATAGCATATCCTTTTCAAGATTTCCTTTTTCACTTCTTGAATCAATTTTTCTCTCAATTCTTTTGGCAAAAATTAAGATCAACATCCAAAAATTGAATGAAAAATTTGGCTGAGCTTTGATTCCAGGTTTTAACCCAAGAATTATTCAGAATAATGAAAATAAGTGAAAATAAAAAGTGTGGTTCACATTTTTGGTTCTAATTATTGTTCTGTTTTAATAAATACAAATACAATTTTGGTTGATATTATTCCACTACTATGGTTTTTATTTTTCTTCTGGATTTCCTCCTTGGGAACAAAAACTCATCACCAAGCTCCAAATTCTTCTGAATAATTGTTATCCTCCTTGATTCCAAGACCCTTGTTATCCTTTAGCTACCAGAGGTGATGGAATAAATAATAAATATATTATTCAATAAATGCAGAAAAAATCCATAAAATTTTTGGATAAAGCTATTCCAAGGTTGTCTGGTTTGTTTATGGTTGAATATTATTAATCAATGTTAATAAATTGATTATTAAAAAAATTAATAGAGGGGCCACAATGATATTGGGATCTTTAACACCTCGCTTCAGGTAATTCACTTTGAAAACACATAGACCTGGTTACTTTGGAACCTTGCATTTATATTCTTAAAGGGGATATTGCGCAAAGATAACATATATATAAACTATATGATGGGTGGCAGGGACTTGTCACCAAGCTTTGAAAACAGAAAAAGGATAATTAAGCTCACTGGTATATTATTGGATCTCTTAGGTACCTTTTTTGGGATGTTTACTGATGGGTTCAACCTATTACTGGGGTTTAAAAGGTTGTTCAGCAGTTTAAATTGATAAAAAGAGTTTTGGGATGGATATTATTAATCACACTCAAACCGTAAATCACTTACTTATATCTTATAAGTATTCAATTAACTGGGCATTGTGTCTGGATTTAAAAATAACTGGGTCTCTGGGTATCAATAACCTCAAAAGAGCTCTATATTTATAGCTTTTTGGGTCCCTATTCTGTCCTTCTGAGTGATAAAGGGGCTCAAAGGGACAGGTTCTAATGCTAGCAGGGTAACCAGTGGTAGCCTGCCATGTTTTCTTGGTTCTGTAGCACGGGTAACATCTCATTCCACAGGCTACAGGAATTATTCCACCTTTGATTGATTTTTTGACATGTTAATAACACTAATCTATCCACCAGATCATCATTTCATTTATTATCATTAGTAAATCCTCCCAGAATGTTAATAATTCTTCTTATTAGACATTCCTATGGGTAATCTGAAATCAGATTGGTTCTCATTATGTATTAGCTGATGGGAGTAAAATCATAATGTTGATTTTGATCCTTATTTTTAAAATTCTGTTAATTTACTTGAAATAATTAATCAAAAATATATTCTATGGGGATACATGTAATATTTTTACATAATGAGCTTACTTTGTATGTCACAAAAATACTGACGTCTTGAAGTTCTCACAATTGTATTTTTCAAGTATTTTAAGATATTTTATAAACTTTAGTTATCTTTTTTTCGACATTTTTGGTATTTTTTATTATCTTTTATAGAAAATATCTAGAAAGTTTATTTAAGTATTTTATATAATTTATGTATTTCTAGACTATCTACTATTCACACGGACATTTATTACATATTTAGTATGTCCCCATCTTAGTTGTAGCACTTTTACATGGTACCTTGGCTTCTCAAGCCATCTACAAATCTGTAAGTGCCTAGTCCTGCGGCTGCGTACCTGTCAGATTCCCGGGCTGCATACACGGCTTGTCAGGGTACGCGGAAAGGAAGAATTCTTGGATTCTGACACAAAATTTACTGTGAAACCTATATGTGAGGTTTTATGTGAAATATTCAAAGGGGAAAAATCCCAAGGCCGCTTCTCTTCCTAAATTTTAATAAATGATTCCAAAATATAAGCAGTGGGAATTCAAGGTAGGTGTCAGTGAGTTACCCTACCTTAAATTCTATGTAGAATAATAATTGAAAATTATGTTTTTAATATTATTTCTCCTTTAATAAGATATCTATTTATTTACTTTATTTTGTTACTTTTGCAGCTTGCTCTGCAATAGTAGCAAGCTGACAATAATGGTCATCCAAGCTTTGGAATCCCTGGTCACAAAGATTTTGCACAGTGGATTCAATTTGGGGGCTGGCCAATGATCAGATTTGAACTTGAATGAGACTATATGTTTTAAATCTTCTCAAAGAACTAAGCAAATAGGAGATGATTTGTGATTTGGAGTTGGAGGGAAATTCAGAGGAAGATAAGTGCAAGCCATTAAAGGAGAAAAAAGAACCACTGGAAACTTATAAGCTTCAGCAAGAAGAAAGACATGGCATGATAAATTCATCCACATGTTTATTTGAGCTGGTCCAGAGAGGTGGTTGAGTTGCCTCCTTGCCTCTTTAAAGTTTTCACCCCAGATTTCATGAATTAATTTTGAATCTTGGAAGATTGGGTTGGTGTCTAGATCTTTGATCATTTCTTTCCTGGTTTCAATCCAGTCTTCAGATTTCCATGCCAAACCAACAGCTGCTTCTCTGAAACCACAGTTACCATCTCCCAGAAAATCTTGACAGTGGGATATATGGGCAATAGCTGTTGCTGGGGCAATTAAGTCTTTGTATTGGAACTAAAAGAAAAAATCAGAATTGATTCTAAAATGAAATATGTTGGAAAAATTTAACTCACTTATTCCATTGAAACTTGCTCAAAAATTCCAGAAGAAGAATATTATAATTTTCAGGAAAACTATAAAAAATTCCAAAAAAAATCAAAAAAACTGAAAAAATCAGGTATTATAAAATTCACTCACTTTCTCACTTAATTTTGTTTCTTTTTGAGAAAAAAAATGCTTTCCAGGTGGATTGCAAGGGGCTTCATCATCTTGACTTTTTGGGCTTCTGTCTCTTCAGGATTGTAATCAGGGGAAGGAGCCCTCTTAGTGAAAACAGTCCCAGACCTCTAAAAAAAGATCAAATGGGAAAATTAATAAAAATTTACTCAATACAAAAAGTAAGTGTAATCTCATTGTCTTAATGATATCCAAATCTGGGAGCTCCTCATCTTCTGAAGTATCTTCTTCTGCCACAAAATGATCCTATGTTGAAAAAAAGAAATATTCAGTTGATATTGAGAAGTTATGTATAAATATAAATTTACCTCTTCATCTGATTCCTCCTTCTTCTTCCCCTTCCCCTTTTCCTTTTTTGCCTTTCCCTTTCTCAAAACCTGAATGATTACATAAAAAAATGAGTTATATTTTTTTCTTCATCAAAGAGTGATTAATTACTGACCACTGAATTTGCAGAAAATTTTCTCCTTGGCCTTCCTCTCCTCTTTGTTGCTTCTAAATATTCAAAGCCATATGGATCCCTTTTACTTGAGGCTTGAGAGATATTCTTGAAATTATTTTATGCTCCTTTGCTTCTTCCTCTTATTTTGGATCTTTGACTAGAATTGGGCTCTTGAATCAGAACAACTTGATACTTTCCAGTGTAAAGCTCTGTGTTTTACCCAAATAATGTTTTTCTCCAGGTTCAATTTTCAGAATTCTTCAATCATTTCAGTAAGATATCTATTTTCATTGGTTGATCTTGAGGGCTGTTCAAGGCTGGTTAATTCTTCAGTTGAGTCTGGGCTGGCAGTGAACTTCAGAAATAAAGTTATAAATTAATCAGAATATTATCCATTTGAACTTGTATAAAGAAAAAAAACTTGCTGAAAAGGGGGTTTGAAATTTCATTGAGGATAGAAATCCTCAATTTGGAAAAGTTCACCCTTGAAGGTAGCTGATTTTACTTTGTGAACACATGTTATACAACATAAGAAGTGTAATCACATTTGATGCAAGTGGTTGAAGAATCAGAGACTTGATTTAATGAGTGAATGGTCTTGAGGGCATAATGCCTTATCTTTCCATAAACATGCTCCAAACAGTGAGTCAAACCAATGATCTGCTTGAAACCTTTCTGGGAGGCTTCAATAGCTCTTTCATGAATTTGGATGGTAATAGAATTATATATCTTATCAACAACATTGGAAAAGGAGCCAGTAGAGGAAGTGATGAAGCGTTTGATGTAAGAATGAATTCCTTCTATTATTTATGTAATTTTATTTCCAGAATGAGAGTATTTGTTGGCAAAGGAAGAGACGAATTGTTTTTAGTCGGACCCAGTTTTCAAGGAGGTATTCTGATGTGGGAGAATTACAGACTAGAGAAAGTTTGGTTAAATTGTCCTGATAAATAGCTTCATATTTGGAGTTGACCAATTGGTGCCAGTTTTCCTGAAAGAGCTTCCATTAATCTTCAGACTTGAAACACTTCCTGCAGTTGGTTTGAATATTTTTGAAAATACAGAGAAGGTGATGAGAAGATTGGGAAAGTTTTTCTATGGCACTAATTAAAGCTTGTTCTTTATCTGTCACAATAACCCTGGATTTTCGATGTTCTAATATTTCCTGAAGTTGATTGAGGTCCCATTCATAGTTATCTTTTTTTTCTTGCAATAAAAAAAAGAAAGCAACTGAGAAAGTTCTTGAAGAATTGTTTACCCGAGCAATATGAAGAAGAGGCATCCCAAATTTATTTGTTTTATATGTGCAGTCCATCATGAGAAAAGTAGGAAATGTTTTTAGAAGTTTTATGGAATCAGGATGTGAAATGAGTAAAGAAGTGATGTGTCCATCCATATTGTTGATTCTTTACAAAAAATAAGAATTTGGGAGTTCCAGTATTAAAGCTTCAATTGGGGTTTTTCCATCAAGATAATTTTTTTGGATTTGAGATCTTTTATTATAAATAGTACTGAGGTTTGTATGAACTGGAGTTGAGGAGTTTTTTATAAGAGAATTTAAAATTTTTAATGGGGGAATACCATCCTTGGTTCAGTTTTCTACACTCTCTTTTTGCTTGCCATGAATTCTTCTATGGATTGGATGATTAGAAGGATCATCTGAGGGGCCATGTTTGAGGTCTGGACATATAAATTTAACCTACCAGAGAAATAATCTTTTGGAGAAATTTCCAGATATTTGAAAGGGCAATTGGTCTTTCTTGTTTTTTGCTATTTTTTGGGATCTTCACTTGGTTTATATTCTCCAGATTTATCACATTGATATGTGTAGGTATGTTTCCTCAATTTTGATACTCTAGTAGAAGTAGAATATGCATGGGACTTTGCCCATGATTGGATAGAATCAACTAACTCCTCCTTTTGATTATATGATAGTTCAGTAGGAGGGGCCAGAGGAGTGTTATCATTAGGTTTAGTATATGAGAAAAGTGCCAGAGGAGTAGAAACACTGGTTTGATTAGATGAGGTGACAGAGGATAGGCCAGGTGAGACAGTTCTGAAAAGTGGGTGGATGCTTTTTTGAGGCATTTTGAAAAGAAATTTTTTGTTTAGGAAGGAATTTGAGATTTCAGTTGATGATTCAGAAAGATTTTGAGTAGAGATGGAGTGAGAGGATTTTTTGTTTCAGGAGGTTTGAAGTGTTTTTTGTTGTGTTGTGTTGTGTTGTGTTGTGTTGTGTTGTGTTGTGTTGTGTTGTGTTGTGTTGTGTTGTGTTGTTTTGTGTTGTGTTGTGTTGTGTTGTGTTGTGTTGTGTTCTGTTGTGTTGTGTTGTGTTGTGTTGTGTTGTGTTGTGTTGTGTTGTGTTGTGTTGTGTGGTGCTGTGCTGTGTTGTGTTGTGTTGTGTTGTGTTGTGTTGTGTTGTGTTGTGTTGTGTTGTGTTGTGTTGTGTTGTGTTGTGTTGTGTTGTGTTGTGTTGTGTTGTGTTGTGTTGTGTTGTGTTGTGTTGTGTTGTGTTGTGTTGTGTTGTGTTGTGTTGTGTTGTGTTGTGTTGTGTTGTGTTGTGTTGTGTTGTGTTGTGTTGTGTTGTGTTGTGTTGTGTTGTGTTGTGTTGTGTTGTGTTGTGTTGTGTTGTGTTGTGTTGTGTTGTGTTGTGTTGTGTTGTGTTGTGTTGTGTTGTGTTGTGTTGTGTTGTGTTGTGTTGTGTTGTGTTGTGTTGTGTTGTGTTGTGTTGTGTTGTGTTGTGTTGTGTTGTGTTGTGTTGTGTTGTGTTGTGTTGTGTTGTGTTGTGTTGTGTTGTGTTGTTTTGTGTTGTGTTGTGTTGTGTTGTGTTGTGTTGTGTTGTGGTGTGGTGTGGTGTGTTGTGTTGTGTTGTGTTGTGTTGTGTTGTGTTTTATCATTTTTTTTTTGTGTTGTGTTGTGCTTTTTGTGTTGTGTGGTGTGGTATAGTGTGGTGTGGTGTGGTAATGGGGGGAGAGGAGTGGTATGGTGTGGTGTGGTGTGTTGTGTTGTGTTGTGTTGTGTTGTGTTGTGTTTTATCATTTTTTTTTGTTGTGTTGTGCTTTTTGTGTTGTGTGGTGTGGTATAGTGCGGTGTGGTGTGGTAATGGGGGGAGTGGAGTGGTATGGTGTGGTGTGGTGTGGTGATGGGGGGTGATGGGTGGGTGGAGGAGGTTTCATTTATGGATGATGGAAGGATGGGAGCGCTCCAAAATGGCCCGGAAAACTTTCAAACTCATATTGAATAGTAATGGTTAGGGTTTTATGCATGGAGGGCTCAAAAAAGCAGACCCCAGCCCAGAGGGAAGTTTGTTGCCCTCCTTTTTGGATTTGGTTTTTAGGGCACAAATAGTGCTTCAAAAATGAAGAAAAAAATATATTTGAAACCCTTGAGAGGCTATTTTCAACCCTTAAAGGTCAAATACTTCAAATCCTGATGCTTAAACAAAACAAAGAATTCAGAAATAAGGAAAGACCACCCCTTTTGTTTTAAAGACCACCACTTTTTTTTTCAATTACTTTCATTGTGATGAATATTTGGTGGGGTAAAACCTATAATTAAAGCTCACCCAAATTATTCATTCAATTTTCAGATTTCAATCATAATTTTTGCCAAAAAAAAATTGAGAAACCTTGATTCAGGAAGTGAAAAAAAAAATCCTGAAAAGGATATGCTATTTTGAAATTGTTTTATCTTGCATCCAATTTTTGGAGGCCAAGGATACATTCAAAAAATCTCAAAAAACTATTTTAATGCTCTTCAGCTAATTCTTATGTATTGTGAGAGTTCAAAGTGCCAAAAAAAGTTAATTCAAAAGCCAAAGGAATAGCTTCAAAATGTTATTTTTTCTTTTTGGATTTTGTTAATTTTTTGACTGGATTTTTGAAGGGGTTTAACTGGTCCCAAAATGATAAAAGATTATCCATAAGGGTCAAAGACACCTATCTAAAGGCCTGATGTGTTATAATTTCAAAAAAAAAGTTGTTGAAAATCCTGTGTAAACAAGGATTTGTCTGTATGCTGGACGTTGCGGGGACATAGTACCCCCATGAGTTTAAAAGTAGCACCCATGAACAAATAATGCCCTAAATTTAATCAATTAATTTATCTTTGATCATTTATTTATTTATATTTATTTATATATTTTTTTTAATTTATATATTTATATTTTAAATTTGATTTATTTTTTATTTAAGTCAATAAAAGAAATAATAAATGAAAAAAATTAAAAAAAACCTTAAAAAATGTTGAAAATATATATATATTATGACAACACAACTCAGATGGGTTTCAAAAGGCTATTTGCAACTCAGATGGGTTGAAAATGGCGTTTTGCAACCCCAGGGTTGAAAATGGCGTTTTGAAACCCCAGGGTTGCAAATTTAACATTTGCCTACTTTTTTTCAATATTTGAAATTATTTGAATTTATAGCATGAAATAGGGTGTATCAAAGTTACAAACCCGCCATTAGAAACTCGCCTTTTTTTTTACCAAACCCGCCATTTTGAATGCCGGGTTCATGAAATACAAATACCCCCTAACTGGTGTATTTCAAAATTGGGGGTTTCATGAAAATGGTGGATTTCAAACATCAAAACCGCCATTAAACGCGCCATTTCTGCATCATCATCCATCCACCATTCATCACATCTAAAACACCCATCCACATCAGCAAATCCATTATGGTTGCATCTACATTGCATCACACGCATCTCATCTCCATGGCTTCACATCTCTATCCATTTTCACATCTCCATCTTCACAAAAATCCCATCATCATCCCATCATCCCACATCAGATCACCATCTTTCTCAACATGTCCAATCAAACTTCCTGCCAGCAAGTTGAAAATGCGAAAAAGCTGGCTGTGTTTTTACTACTGTTTGACTCCCATCAAGACTCTGATTCAGAATCCAATTTGTAATCAGCTTGGTTAGCTTTAAATTCTCTGTTGGAAAAGCAATACATGGTTCCAAGAATACACACCCTCCACAACCCTATGTATGAAAGGCAAAAGATTCACCTACTGCCCAACTTAAGCTTCCAGCAACTTTTGCAAACTTTATTGCCTTCTTTCATGAAACTTTTGGAGATGATTGAAGACAACCACATCTTCCAGAAAAATTCTTGGAATCCTCAACGCAATACAGCTATCCAACTGAATTTTCCTTCTTGTAGATTGGGATCAAATGGAAATGGAGCAGCAATTCATCAATTATAAAATCTATTCTTATTCAGTTATGGATCCATTGACTTATACATCAAACGAGTCATGATTGCTATCCTATCTTTCCATTGCTCAGTCTGTTCTTGACCAACCAAAGAAGACCGCAAGGAGATATCTCAAGTAATGGAGACCAAAGTCTTTCCTGGATTCATTGTTTTTGTTGATGGAACCACTATCCCCTTGAGTCAAAAATACAAGCTAGATGGCAACCACTATTTTGATTGCAAAAAAGGAAACTCCAATGAGTTTGATAATATTTATATTGCGCAGAAGAGGCTGAGAACTAGAACCAACAAGCTAGATTTAGGGGTCAGACAAGGAAACAACAAGAGGAGAAGGAGAAAAGAAATGAAAAACAGAACACCAACAGCTTGGACAGGAAGTCAAGAGCATCTGAGGATAGACAGGCATTAAGGCAAGAAGACAAGACTAAAGAGAAGAGACAGAGGTTTTTTTGGAGATGCTAATAGGAGGTCGAGCATGTATTGTTAGGTTGATCAGAGTCTTGAGATGAGAGTTGAGTCATCTTACCAGGAAGAGATGATCGGAGGAACTTTGAAGGCAAGGCCAGTTGAGCGGAGACAACAGTCAAGATTGGAGATAGAGCAAAAAAAAGATTGATGAAGTAAGAAAGGAAGGAGAAAAGATGGAGAAAGGGGAAAAAGGAAAGATAGAAGGTTGAGAGAAGGAAGGAGGATGAGACGACAGAATGAATAGAGAAGCCGTTTTTTTGTCCAGAAGAGGAGTAGGATTCTAGGAGAGGAGAATCGAGGTTGGAGGGTCCACGGGACCTAGAGGAAGTTTGGGGGCTTGAGCAGGGGAGCGTATTTGGACCCCCCTGGCGGGAGCTCACGACAGGGGGTAGTCTGGAAGGGTTTGAAGAATAGGAACGTGGTAGGATCTCAACAAATAATTTTCCAATGACTTTGATAAAACCTTTGATCACACTACTTACCAAATATGTTTCATCTTTTTTTTTAGATAATCTGTGGCCCTACAACTTGTTTGTGATAACAACAAGAAGTTCATATCCCTCCATGCTGGCCTTCCAGGTTCTTGTCATGATTCATACATGTTTGATTGGATGTGAATTGCCCAACAACAAGGGAACTACTTTGAACAAGATCAATCTCTTCTGGCCAATTCAGCTTATGCTAGTGGCAATTATGTGGTTCCAGCATACCAGAATGTTTCATCTAACAATCAAGGAAAAACCTATTTCAAATATCATCTTTCCCAATCATAAGTTTGGATTGAGCATGCCATAGGAGTCCTGAAAGGAAGATGGGCCAGCTTAAGGGAAATGCAAAACCAGCTTCAAAACCCAAAAGACATGAAGTTCCTCATCAACTGGATTATCACTTGTGTAATCCTTCACAATCTTTTGGCCAACATCAAAGATGAATGGGACAAAATATTTGAAGATGATATTCCTGACCCACCTCAAGTCATCCCTGTCTCATCTTGTCCCTCATCTTCTTCTATGAGAGAGCGGATTCTTCCTCTCACCCTTGCTAGCTTTGATGATTAATGTGTGATTTTTAAATAGGTTAAAAATGACTTCACAGTAATTTTTTTTTGGTTTTTAACACAATTTTCCAGGCTGAGTTGGTTTCTTTTTTTTTCTTAGTGGACTTAGACAAAATAAAAAAACACCTCCACCTCATAACCCACCACTTTCCAGACCACCCACCTCTCCCCTCCCCTTCACCTCTCCAACACTTCCACCTCAGCCCACTCACAAACTGGTCACCTTCCTTCCTCCTCCTCATTGAAACCACCTCCTTCACCTCAGCAACCTAACCAACCTCACCAGCCTCATCAAACTCACCAAGCTTCCCAAAACATCCACCATACAACTTACCAACAGACTCAGTGAGTTTCCTTCCCTCATTCTTTCCACTCACTAAACCACCCTTGATTACCTCTCCTTTGAACTTCCCCCAAGTCTTCTCTCTCAGCTCCACCTCATCTCACTTGTGTCCCCTCCTCATCTGGTAAGCCCCTCCCTTCTCTTTCTCCCCCCTTCCTCCTCCTCCTCCTCCTCCTTCCTCACTCAACCAAACCCCACCAATCAATTGGGAATCAATTGGTCAATCAATTCCTAATCAATCAATCTCACTGAGGCTCAGCAAGAAAACTTCAATGTATGGGAAGCAAACCATCCATCAGAGCATGGAGTATACAAACTCCTTCCATTGCATCATGATTTTCCTTCCAGTATTTTGATCCCTCATCTTGATTACTTGTATTTGCGCCATATACTGAACTTTAGCATGATTCTCATCTTTTTAGCATTACTCTCTTCCAAGGAGGGAGGTCCAAAGGCCATCCTCAAGATTGGGGCCAAACCGCTTTCAACCAATCCCTCAATCACATCCACCGCTGACAAAACTAATTTGGTATTGGCGCCAGTCAAACAACAATGATGACCCCCAGCAGATTGACAGAAGCCCCAGGCTAATCAAATAACTTAAACAAGCGTCAGAATCACCCTCAAGGTCATACCAATACCAATAATCACCTGGGCCCAAGGAAGGGAAAATTTATCAATCCACTTCAAGATTGGCGACTTAAAAATGGAGTGCTTCAGAATCACCCCAATCTACATCAGTTGCATAAGGAGATGTTCATTTGTGGTCAAATCTCCAAAGGTGAATTTTGGGATAGCCAAGAAGAACTGCTGTACCATGAGGCAAGATTAGAGTCCCCAAGAGTTGGTAGGTCTGCTCAAATGGTCAACCCTTGTCCGCAAACTACCAAGACAGGCAAGATAAGAATTAGAATCACCCCTCAAATGATTTGCAATATATTTGAGCAATACGCCATTGTTCAAAAGATCTGAAATGAAAACATACCCCCTGTGATTCAAGATCTTCTTGAAATCCTAGCCAAATGATTATGATGAGAACCATCAATTTTTAATTGCAAAATACTCATTTTTAGCTTGATGACAAACTTTTTCCTTTTGCAATTTCTTAGCTAAACAAACAAAATTTCTTTAATTTTTACTTTTGCTCTAGATTATTCAACAGCCACAGTTATTCAGCTAGACAATTGGGTGATGCGGTAAGAGATGATGGAATATTTGATAAATATTTGGGGGACAATGACAATGGCATTGAGCCTAAAAACATTAACACCCAAAATTCTTCAAGCTACTTGATTTGGCCGCTACTCAAGAAGACCATGTTGAAGTACATCATCTATTGATTCTGGACTTAATCACCCGCTTTTCCAACAGGGTTTTTTTTGGTTTTTTCAGGTGTTCTTTGGAATGGAAGGTAGGTTTTTTTTTAATTTAATTTTTTTTGATAAATTTGCTTTTTGGTGTGTTGCATGGGTCACTCATGCCAATTTTTTTGGGGGGGAATCAGCTTCTGTTGTCCCTGGTTTCAAGTTCAGGTTGTTATAATTATGGCCAGCAATTATCTTAGGAAAATGAGAAGTATTTAAAGCAAAAGAAATGCTGGATACCTTTATCAATAATTGCTGATGAACTCTCACAATGGGGAAATACTTTGGATGATATCAGTGATGAATAGATGATTGAAAACAGCAGAGAGAAGAGCTCCTTAAGTAAAAAAGATTGGCCTCTTGTGAGCCCATGATACAAAAAGCCAAAAGGCAAATTTTCCGCCCCAAAAGAGATCTACAGGCTCTACAGGCCTTGTTACTTGGTTTGGGCTACATCAGCCCACATGGCATCAGTCCCCATACCCTTCCAACCATCCTATTCCGGTTATTTCTGGTGCTTCCACCTCAATGGGCCTGAACCAGCCCCTTAGATGTTCAAACCCCTGGCCAGTTGTCTATTACAACCGGCCTGTTACCTCACATTCTGGATGGTTGCCTCATGCAACCAGGCCCTGGCCATAAAAATGGCCAGGAGGGACCCAGGACACACCTTGGTCTTGTCTCAGACACACATGGGGGGGTGTGACCAGCGGACATGCTGTCCCCCCCCCTCCTTCTTGCAGATCCCTGGAGGGGGTGGTCAAACCCCCCTACCAGGGGCCCTGGGGGTTGATACCCCCAGGGCGTTGTCACACTAAGGTGGGCTGGGGGGTGGTCAGGTCCCCTCCAGCCCCTTGCTCCTCCCCCTTGGTAAAGGGGGGGGGGGGAGAGCGCCCCTTCCTTGATGGGGGGGTGGTCAACTCCCCCCCTCCGCCAGTTGCCTTGATGCAACCAGCCTAGCCACCACCTTTGGTGGGGGGGTGATCAAGTCCCCTCCACCATGACTGGTTGCTGGCTGGTTCCATCCAGCCAGCCCTCCCCCTCCTCCTTGCGATGGCAAGCGAGGGGAGGGGGAGGAGCTGTGGCAGCCGCAACCGGGTTGGGGGGGGCTCCATTTTGAGCCCCCCCGCCCCCTACGGCTGCCCCGTGCGGGCCGTTGGGCCCCATAAACAGGCCATAAGCGAAAACAGCGGCCCCAAGCGGGACACAACACGGGGGGCAGCCCCAAGTGGGCCACAACACGGGCCGCGACACGGGAGGGCCACAACACGGGCCCCAACAAGGGCGGTGTAAGACTCCAAACGGTGCTAAGCCGTGGCAGTTCTGTGGAGGGGAAAGGTGCTGTTTAGGCTGCCCTCCTAGAAGTTACAATAATATTTAAATGTAACCGGAATCAAGGTCCAGAAACTTATGGATGAGAAATCATAGTAAGGGAAGAGGATAAGAGTTTTTGGTAGCAATGGAAACAACACTATCTGAGGCAAGATGGTGCAGGTAAAGAATTGAACAAATAAGTCAAGGTTTGTTCAGAGTTCAATAGAACAAGGCAGTTGTAAGTAACAACGCCCACAAGCTAATAACTCTGGTCGTCAGCAGCTGATTAGGAAAGATCAACTCAATCCCAACCAACCTCCAGGTTCTCAATGAACCTTCCCAACTCTCCGCAATCAAGCGCTTGAAGGGTACCAGATGACTGTGGGAGGCTGAACAAAACAAAAGCAATTTGTTTATGAAGCTCTAGAAGCAAATCAATAACGAATTTGAGCAAGAATATCCCAACACTTCTCAAGGGACTCAAGAATAGCGTGGCAAAATTCAACCTTAAAGAAGAAGGGAGATATAACACTCCAGGTTTTAAGCTTAATAAACCTCTTCAATCAAACGTGATTGGCTCCAGAAAGATGATCAAGGAGAGATCAAGACCAGTATGGTCGGAAAAAGGGATCAGAGTGGTATAACACACTCAAGAATTCAGACAGAGAGGAATTCTTCTTCAACCAGCAAGGCTATTGGTTGGTGATAAGGATCAAGGTCACAAGGACAGAGTTTGAGTATGGAGGCTCAAAGGATCAAGGGGAAATCATAGATATACCCGGATAAAAGGCTCAGATGGGTGGGGAAGGATGCCCACAGATAAATTGCTTATGATGATGGTCTGATTGGATGATGGGATCCTCTGATGCTCTGATGCTGGGCCAAAAGGCAGGGGAGAGCCCCTCCTTTTATAGACATGAGGCCCTGTATACTATGTACAAGTGATACTACACATAGGTGCGGAAAAAAATGAAAAAAAAAAAAAAAAAAAAATACATGAGAGGAAAAAAAGAAATGTCTCCCACGTCGAGAATGACCGCGGGCAACCAGATGGTCACCCGCGACAGCGGTCGCGGGTGTCGACAACGGTTGTCGTCGCCCAATCGGCGGCAACAACGGGGTGAAAGTTCCAACGGCTGCAAGCGGTCGCTCGCGGTCGTTGGTTGGATTTGATGATGGGCAAGGAGGTAACACAACACCATGCACAGGTCGCTCAAAGGTACACGTGAGAAACACTGGCGTAAGCCGATTACCAGGCTGATTGAAGATTGGGGGCCCTGGAGGTAAGCCTTGGCAATGGCTGGTGAGGATGGCTTGGGCTTGTGAGGGGATGAATTGGGAGAATTCCAAGATAGATGCCGGGGCCGGACGAATGAATTGAAGCTTGGGAAGGTGGGGATACTGTGAGAATGATGATGTCCGGGTGGAGATTTCTTGGAATCATCGGGTTGAAGGAAGCTAACGTTATCACTTGATAAAGTCAACCTCCAGATTGAGATCGAAGGCCTTTTTGATCGAATCGGATGAACAAACTTGATGGAGGAGGATGATGGCTGATGAGAAGCTGGGTTGGCGCGACCGGAACGATTGGTTAGACGATCTTCGAAGTTGTACGGGGCGGGATGGTCATGTCTTTCGTGGATTGGAAGCTGGTGGGCTCGATTCGATTCTTTGGAATCAATCAATCATTGTTGAGAAGTTGAGGATGTGAGACTGATGACAGATGCTTAAGAGACGGAAGATGTGATGGTTGATGGTTGCTTGCGTCGCCAAAAGTCAGGGCTGCGAGTGCGACAAGTAGGAGTTGAACGTAGGAGGGGGGATTGAAGCGGAGAGGTAGGTAAGAGGCCTGTCCTAGACAGCTAGGACAGGGAGAAGTTGAGTGATGGGGGGAAATGAAGGTACCCATAGGGGTACAAGCAAAAAATATTTTTTTTTTTTTTTTTTTTTTTTTTTTTTCCGTGGTGTCCCGGATTGGTCACCACAGCGGAAGCCCCAACAGGGTGGCGGCCCCAATGGGCCTCCCCAAGCCCAAAAACTAAGTAAACCATACTTTGGCTGGCCAGCCAGTCTTGCCAAGTATGTCCCAAATAAACTTTGGGTCCAATTATTCCCATACACACCCATCTGGCTGTATTTTCCCATATACCTCACTGGGGCCCGTTAGGGCCCATGTACCAATAGGCCTGTTTCACACGTTTTGAGGCCAGTTTCCCCAAATCTGTGACATCCACACAGGCCCGTATGGTCCGTGTGAGTGTCCAATGGGCTGGAGAGGCCCATATGTTCATCCCATTTGGATTACACTTATACGTAGCACACGTTTAAGTGCATACGTATTTTAACACAGGTTTGTTTTCTTTTTTTTATTCAAGCATGTTTCACCAATGATGTCTATTGGACTGACTTTGTTTTTTTTTGAAAACATTTGACCGCTTTTGGGGAACATCCAATTCTTCTCCCCCCTCCCCCTCAAAATGTTACACAAACAATTGAATCCCATCTTGTTCCCCACCCCAATCTTAGTATAGGATTCGGAGGTAACAAGATGGAAGTAGATGGCTTGAAAAAAATAAAGAGAGGTGGGAAGAGTAGGGCTACTTGCCAAAAGAGGCTTCAATCTTGGGATTCAGAAATGTATTTGGAAGTTACTGTGGGAGGTATTAATGAAAATGTTGTATGGTCTGGTCCAAAACCACATCCTTTGGATCTTTAACCTTCAATTGTTGCCAAAAAGAAAAAGAATAGTCAAAAATGCACCCAGGAAGTGTTTGAGCAAGCAAAAAAACAATCAAATAGTTCCATTTCTTCCACAGTGGAAAAGTAATTTTCCTCCATTGATCTGATCACCAAGCCCTGGTTGAAATAATTGAATTTTTGCCCTTGGATGAACTCTCAGATCAAGATAAGAAGGACATCAACCTGGTCACCACTTTCCTTCATGGTTCAAAAAGATTGTTCAACCCAGTTGGTCCTTCAAGATCTTGGGGTGGAAAAATGTGGGTAGTTGGATGGCAAAAATTGATGCGGCCTTGTGAGTTATTTGGAAGTTATATGGAGAAATCATTTATTAGATCTTCTCCTTAATATAATGCTTTCCTCAACCTTAAGGCCAACAAAGTATCCTAAATTCTAGGACAAATTTTTTGAAATTTGGCCTAAATTTCCTTTGAATCAAACCCTGATACCATGAATCACAACAACATCCCCTCTTTCTCTTTGTTGGAATTTGGTTCCAAGCCTACACCTTTTGATTGCTATCCACACATCAATTTCACCTTGGATTCTTTTTACAAATCTCCTCATATTGACAATGGCAACATCTCTGGCTACTCCTTTTTACTTGTGGTTCCAACCAAGAAATAAAATGGTCAACTGATTGAAAATAAGGACAAATATCAAGTATTGGATGGCAAATTTGTTTTTCCTGACCTTGGCTTTGGAATTTATTTCAAAAAAAAAAATTATATTGAAAATGTTTTGGGCAGCTAATAAGTACAAGAACCATACCTTTCCTGCTGTGGAAACAGCAAGCCATACCAGAATTTCCATATCACTTCAAATTAATAAAAAAACTAGAAACACTTGTAGGGACTTGAATAATGGCCAAATTTACTCTAGAAAAAAAATATAAATAAAAACAAAAAAGATCTGTATGTTGGTTGGGTTAAGAATATTCTCAAACGTTGTAATCAAATATATTTTTTTTTCACCCATTCAAATATATTTACAAGCCCAGCATTCAAGTTATCTGCTGTATTTCATCTACTTTTGTACTGCTACCAATCCAAGCCAAGGCTACTGATAACTTTTACTTTTTTTTGGTTTCAAGTAGTTCCCTCTCTTTTTCCAGTTGTGCCTGCTGTCAATCCTTCTCCTTTTCCTCTTTTTGAAACTCTATCTCAGCATGTTTCAACTTCCACTCAGCATCCCATTTTTGTTGATGAGCCAAACTCTAGGCTTTCTGCTTTTGAACATCCATGGCCAGTTGACAATCCCACTTTTGCTTTTCAAACTCAATTTTTTTGGATTCAATTTGTGACTTGACTGTTTTTTTCAGGGGAAAAGCAATGAGCATGATTTTTAAAGCAAGTATATTCAACCAATGGACTTACATGAATCTTGCTTCTCCATGATTTCTTCAAAGCCCAAAAAACCAGAAGTGTTTCTCCTCTTTTGATGACTTTTGGGGTAGATATTGATGGAATTGGAGGGCTTTTGTTTACCCTTTGCGGAGGTGGTTTGAGTCTGAAAGTCTTCACTAGTGTTTGAAGGTGATGTGGGAGGCCCCATTGGCTTGAGTTTTTGGCCATTCCAGAATGGATGAGCCTAGTTTTTTTCAATCTAAATCAGTCAGGATTAAAAAGACAGAAGAGGAAAGAGCTTGGTTCCTTACTTGAACCAATGTTGAGGGTAATGGAGACTGAGGAGTATCTTGTTCTGCATCAGAAACGTTTATCAGATCTTCTAACCCAGCAAGAGAGCAATCCAAAGAAGGAGGGAAGGGGTCCAAGGTATGGTTTGACACATCAATCAACGCCAAAGTAGAGGTGATTGGAGCTGATGGCGTTTGAATATCCTCCTTGGCGTTGGATGGGGCCCACTTCAAGCCAAAGGCTTCTTCAGGATCACCATTTCTAGGCTGAGCATCCCCAGCAAAGTCCTCAGCATGGACTGAATTGGATTCTTGGGCATCAGAAGCAGCTAAAGGGGTGATGTTTGCCTTCTTTCCAAAGATTTCATCCATTTAAATATAAAAAGGAAAAATGGAGTCCAACTTATCAACCACTGAGTTGTTTCCCTTGGCTTTTTCAGAGTTGGTGATACCAAAGCTGGTGCAGATTGACATGGAGTGTGCCTTTTTGTACTTGGCTTGATAATTCTTGAATTTCTCCCTCATCTTTTTGGATGAAAGATCCTTCTACCTTTTGTTTTGTTCTTGAGTTCATTGGCCATCAGGAGATAACCATTGGCCTTAGAGGATGAAGGTTGGCCAACACGTGTTTCATTGTCCAATCCAAAGCAGGCATCATAGTTGGAGGGAATTTTGAGCCACATGAACAGGATGATGTGATCAGCTCTCTTGAGCTGACTTGAGCCCTTGGAAGCTGAGGGGGAGGATTTTTTTTTGGAATTCCTTGGCAATGTTTGCTTTGGTGTGTTGGACTTTTGTGTGGACTTGTGGGGCCAGGTTTGCTGAGGGGCTGTTTGGAAAGGGTAATGGCAAGAAGGTGATGAGAGGGATAAATTGATAAGCAAGATAAAGTGATGAGAGATATGAAGTGATGAGAGCCATAAAGTGACAAGAGAAATAAAACAATGATTGTATTCTTTGGATGAGGTTGGAGGTACAAGTTCTTGTTGGAGGTAGAGTGATGAAAGAAATGAAGCACTGAGAGCAGAGCAATGAATCAATGAGAGCAATAAAGTGATGAGTGATCAAGTGATGAGGGTGATAAATTAATGATATTGATGATGAGAGTGATAAAGTGATGAGAGTGGTGAATATTTTGATGATCAGGCTGGAGGTAAAAAATTTTGCAATGAAGTTGGAGGTAGAAGGAGGTGGGAAGCCAGGGGTGGATGAGGTGGACAGGTGGCAGAATCCTTTAAATACTTTATTTTAAAAAAAAAACTTATTTCATGTTAAATTTGAAATTTCTGATGTGAAATAAGTGGTTTTTTTTTTGATTTTTAATGGCGGGTTTGAAATGGCGGATTGGGGTTGAAACCCGCCATTAAAAAATGATGGTTTTGGTTAACTTTGATACGCCCTAATATGTATATGAAGCATTTTTTTATGTTTTTTTTTTTCATTTTTGGTACAAAATTATTTAAATCCAAGGGAAATATTCCATTTTTTGTAAACAGAATGAATTATCATCATTTTCTTACATTTCATGAATTTTATTTTGAAATCTGATGTCAAATTTGAATTGCTTGCAAAAAATTGATATGATTCCATCATTACATATGGGGGCATATCATTGTTCAAATTTTCAAAACATTAGGATGCATCAGAGTTAGAAAACCAACCACTTTTTCAATGTTCAGTTTTAACCCAAATACAACATTTCAAACCCAGCATCAAGAAATGAAAAAAAAAAAAAACATTCATATCACAAGAGCGGTGCCAGAGTAGTTACCCAAAAAATAAGTGGTCTTTTTCCAATATAGTATATAAACCCAACACTCAAGCAGGGAACCACATACAACCACATCATTCTTCCTTGATTCAAAAGGATTCATAATCCATAGATATGTTGTTTCCTATTTAGCCATTCCTCTCAAGCCATCTCAAGGGCTGAGATCTATCCTCATTGCCCTTTGAAAGCACACCATCCCCCACAAAAAGAAGCTCCCTTGGCAGCCATCTCCAAAGCCCCCTCCCAGAAGTGGTTGAAGAATCATTTGGAACCAACAAAAACCAACCTCCAGGACCACTAAAATCATCACACCTATCAAAACTATGCAGATAACCGAATTTTACATCCCATAAAAAATATCCAACCCTAAGTATCAAATTCTTATCCAAGGCTCATAATTTTATTTTTCAATTCTTGATGAGACTTTCACCAGCCCTAGAACCCTAAAGGACTCACTTCATATATAATAGATCCAATAATCCTTGGATCTATTAGATTAAGTCCAATTGGGTGGTGAGTATGAACCTAAAATATTTCTAAACAAGATCAATACTGATACAATCTCTGTAAATGACCTATATATTATCTTGAATTTAAAATCAGAGACTGATAGAAAAACATCATTAGATCCATGAAAGAAGAATAAAATATCAATTTTGAAGAAAACTGATAGAGGAGTTCATACCCAAATCAACAGAGAGGATTGACTAAAACAGCACTATATAAAAGCCATTGATAAATTTAGAAAGGCTTACTCCAATAAGTTAGATGCGCTTCAGCTTAATTATGGGAGATAAAAAGAAAAGAAAAAGAATGTAGACAAAAGAGTCAGAGATGGAGTGAAGAAAAGGGAAGTTAATTGTTGGTTGCACCAACTCAACCTTGATATCCCTTGATGACCAAACTCTTCACCGGAATTGTCTTGAGTGGTGTGTAGACAACTTGAAAATGATAAATCTTTTTTTATGGTGAAACTTCAATGGAGAGGATAGTAGGAATGATTGAGAGGTTTTAATGAGGAGGTGTTTAAAACTGTGGTGCATGATGCATATTCAATTCAGTGTTCAAGATTTTTTGAGGCCGCTCCCAAGAGATGGTTCAGTTCACAATTCCAAGGGCATAAAGTAGAAAAGGAAAGAAAATAAATAAAAAAAAGAATATTAAATTACAGAAGAGAATAACAAAATTGGAAAAACAAAATGAGAAATATCCAACAATTCAACAAATACCTATGAGATTGGTGATTGGGGTGAAGGGGTCAGTCAGGTTAAAAAAGTCTTGATTTTCTCAGGTTTAATTAATTTGGGTTTGATCAAGAGAAAATGGTGAATCAATTGCAAGCAAAAACCATCAATTTGATGATCATGAAGGGAGATTGAGAGGAACTGATATACCCTCTCTGTTGTGTGGTGTGTGGCAATAAGCATGTAGATTCCAGGGAAGCATTATTGGAAAAGATTTCAATCAGATTCATCATGATTTTTGAGATTCAGTGGCCAACAATGACAATGAAAACTATGATGATGAGGAAAAGAACAACCAGAGTATGACTTTTCAACTAGCTCAGATGGCTGCCAGAATCTAATAGATCTCCAAGCAAATCAGAATTACTCAAATCAGATCCTTAATCCAGAGTGTCCTGATAATCACCAAGGCTAGGGATAACAATTTAATCTGGTTCTTTAGCTTGTTTCCCTTCCTCCTTTTCTCAAATAAAAAATTAACCTCCTAACCACTATCATTCTCTCCTCCCCCTCAGACTCACTTCTCAAATTTTCATATCACTTGATCATGAATCCCTTCAACCCTCCTTGAAATATCAGCACTACTCCCCCCAGACCTAATATTGTAAGCTAGGGATCCAAGAGGGGGATATAGTGTGGAAACTGAGAAAGAGAGAGGATTTAAAGTGAGTGGCAAGAGTGTTGATGAGTTAATTAGTTTATTCTTGAGTGGAGGGTGAAATACAATGGGATGAGGGAGAGGTTAAATTTCTGACTCTCTAGTGTTTAAAGGGGGAAGGCAGGTAGACCAATTGATGAGTTCAAATTTTTCTCAACCTTGGGATGGATTCTGTTTTCATTTTGAGTCTTGGGTTGGATGAAATTGATGATTTATCTTCATGAGAAATTTCAAGTTGATGGATGCATGGTTGATGATGCATGGAGGTGTGGATGGATGTCTTTAATTGATGGATGACGATGAATAAGGGCAGTTTTGATGTTTGAAATCTGCCATTATCAGGAAATCCACCATTTTGAAATAAACCAGTTATGGGGTACGTCTGTTTCATAAAATTACCATTAAAATGGTGTGTTTGGTCCAAAAAAATGGTGGTTTATAATTGTAGTTTTTATAACTCTTATACACCCTATCAAATGGCTGATTTCAGGCTTATACTTAATTTTTTTCAAAATTTCATTTTTCCAGTTCAACTCATTAGGGTTTATCAGAGTTAGCAAACCAGCCATTAGAAACCCGCCATTTCTTTTGACCAAACCCACCATTTTTAATGGAGGATTTCTGAAATACACCTACCCCCTAACTGGTGTATTTTGAAATGGCCGGTTTCATGGAAATGGTGGGTTTCAAACATGAAACCTGTCATTATCATCCATCCACAATACATTGCATGCAAAACACCCATCCACACCTCCAAATTAGCAAATCCATACATCTCTCACTTAGAATCTCTCCAACTTCAAAAAATTCATTCTTTCTCATCATCATCTCTCACCATAATCCTAAACCTTAAACCACCGCTTGAAATCCCCATCCCCTTTATTCAATACAACCAATCTCATCAATCGGGAAGAGTTTTAAAATTTAATAATCCCACAGTTTGATGGAGATGTATTTCTCTCAGTCTCTTCTCTCAATATTTTGTATTCCAACATCTCAATCAGATCCCCAAAAACTGAGATATACTGACTTCTCTTGAGTCAAGCCTTGGTACTTGGACTCTCAAACTTTTAAACTGCAACAGAAAATTCTCTACACATCCTTCATCTTAACCAAAAAAGCCTCCCTGTTCCAATTGTTAACAAACCTGAGCAGAAAATTGATCATGTTCCATAACCTCCATCAGAAAAGCCTACGCACCAGATTGATCAGTAAGGTCCAAAAAGGTTTGAGTCAGACGTGGTTTGGGATTGATCATCACAATCACAATCAAGGGGGGGGGTAAAGTTTATCCCAAGGAGGAAATTGAACTCTGGATGGAATTCTTTGGTTCCAAGTTTCTCTATCAACTCTAATGATCCTCCCTTGTCAAGGCAGTTCTAGGGGGTATCATGATCTTTTTACTTGACTATTTTGAATTTTTCAGATTGGGGAGCTTGCTCTGGTTGATTGAGGATATCAAATTTTCTGCAATCTCATAGTGAGTGCTGTCAAAGGATAGTCTGGTATGGGCATTGAACTACCTCAAGCTGACATTGACTTGATCAACATCCATTGCCTTCAATGGCAAAAAATCAACCAACTAATCAAGAAAGAAAGAAAAAAATGTAATCAAGTCAATCAGAAATCAGTTCAGCTCAAACTCAATTCTTTAACAAACAAGTCTTGCACTTACTTGTCACAGATAAATTTAAATTTTACCACCAATACAAGCTAGGAGGAGCAAAGCAAATTATCTTTGATGGACCACCAATCCATGGGGATTACTACACCAAATTTGTGAACAAGTACCTGTTCCTGACTGCCAACAACCATCATCCTTGATCCCAAGAAACCAATTCAAAGCTCATCAAGCCATCCTCCTCAAACTTCTCAACCCTATCACTATATAAATTCTCCATTAATGTCCTCTTCTCCCAACTCAATCAATCCAAGCTTGAGAAAATTTTGGTTCTTGATTGTACCCATCAGATCTTTCATCCATCTTCTCATCTTTTTTCCCCCCAAAAATCCTCAACCTTTGTCTGATCACCATTCTCCCTCCCTCTAACATACCTTTGGCCAACCAGACACACAGCGGCTTGATGATTTCATCCCCACATCTTGCGCTAGTTGCCATTGGGTGTTTGCTGGAAGGGAAGTTTTTTTGTTTTTGTTTTTTTTTCCCACTTGTTTTCAATTAACTCTTTCTTTCTCCCGGTCCTCTTTCCCACTTTCCCACTACCATAAATACCCAGTTCCACATTACCCTTTGTAATTATTTCTTCTTCAATAGATGTATTTAATTGCCTGGGGATGAGAACCAATGGATAATATGACCATCCAACAAAGATTCCCATCTTTACCTCCTGAACTCAAGGCCTAGAGTTGAGATCAAAATAATGCATTTGGACAGGCACATTGGCCCATCCCACAATGGCATACTTAGCCTATTGGTCAAAGAATCACTCACCAATGTTGAGATCATGGGTTCAAATCCCATAGTGTGCAACTAAATTTTGGATTGTAAAACAGCCATTTCCCTCCAAATTTTATAAAACTAATCACATCCCGTCTTGATCCTCACCCTAAGCAAATTGATTGCATTTGAGGTAACAAGATGAGAGGAGATGATTTGTCAAACATTCAGAGATGTGGAAAAAATAGGGCTTTCCAGCCTCAAAATTTCATATGATGAATTGAATCCCTTCTTGATCCTCACCACAAGCACAGTAGGTACCTGGGAGGGAAAAAGAAGTTAGGAGATGATTTGACAATCATACAGAGAAATGGAAATAATAGGGCTTGCAACCACCAAAATTTTATATGATGAATTGAATCCCTTCTTGAGCCTCATCCCAATTGTAGTATGTGGATGGGAGGAGATAATTTGGGAAACATACAGAGAAATGGAAAGAATAGGGATTGTCAGAATTGGCTAAAGGGGCAATTTTTGGATTTATAGTTCTTGAATTTCTTCCTCATCTGTTTTGATGAAAGAGAAAGCCTACCTTTTTCTAATTCTTTAGTTCATTGGCCATCAAAAGATAATCATTAAAATTAGAAGATGGAGGTTGGCAAGCTTGTGTTTCATTGTTGGATCCAAAACAAGTGTCATAGTTCAAGGGAATTTGGACCCAGTTTACCAGGATGATGTGATAAGCTCTATTGATATTACTTGAGCCTTTGGAAGCTGATTGGGGAGGATTTTTGGTTTTAGATTTGCTTGGGGATTTTTGCTTTTCTCCATTGGAGTTTTGAGTGGACCTGTGCGGGGAGGTTTCCTTAGGGGCCATTTGAAAAGAGTAAGAGGGATGAAGTGATGGAGCAATGTGATGAAAGCATGGATGAATTTATGAAGAAATGAAGTGATGAAGCAATGAAGCAATGAAGCAATGAAGCAATGATATTTAGGATGTGATGAAAGTGGGGATAAAGGGGGAAGCAATGAATCAATGAAGAAATGAGAGTTAGGATGTGTGAAAGGGATAAAGTGAAGAGAGTGATGAAGCAATGAGAGTGTTACAGTGGTGAGAGTGATGAATTGATGAGGGGATGAGAGTGATGAAGAAAAGAGGATAGGAAGAGATGAGAGTGATGAAGTGATGAGAGTGATGAAGTGATGAGAGTGATGAAGTGATGAGAGTGATGAAGTGATGAGAGTGATGAAGTGATGAGAGTGTAGAAGTGATGAAGCAAAGAGAATAGGAAGCAATGAGAGCAATGAATCAAATTTTTCCAATGAGGTTGGAGGAGGAAATTTTTCCAATAAGGTTGGATTTTGAAACCAGGGGTGATGACATGGAATGATGTTTGGTTGAGGCGGTGAAAGCCTTTAAATACTTTATTGGGAAAAACCCATTTATTCACAGGTAACTCTGACATCCTTGATGTGAAATAATGGTGTTTTTTGATTTTTAATGGCAGGTTTGAAATGGCAGATTTTGGCAGAAACCTGCCATTAAAAAATTGCGTGTTTGCTTGACTCTGATACGCCCTATTG